>BLKR01017208.1:0-14258 GCA_011170035.1 Teleogryllus occipitalis
TGCCGAATCACACCGGTGTAACCGGTGCAACTGTACCAATCGTCAATTGAAAACGCGGGAAAACGCAGTCGCAATGTGGACGGAGACACAACGGAGGCCTTTCGGGAACACGGAGGCAATTTCAAAATTAGTCATATCTACAAGTCGGAACGAAATAATTGCGTGTGTATTGTTATGACAACACATACTTAAAATATGTCAGATTAATTACAATTAAAAAAATACAAGTTATTGTGTTTATTGATAATTTAACCTGGATAGCTATCAGTAAAATAATCAGAGAAATAAGTAAAATGAGTGGACTTTATTGAAACATGCCCGACGTTGACTAGTGCCAATTTGAAACATAATTATTACTGATAAATGTAATTTGGGTGCCAATGAAAAGGTTACATTTGAAACCTAATGATTCCTACGTAATTTAAAAATCTCTCCTTCCAAAATTATGTTGTGCTAGCTCAGTTAATTGGGGTTCGAAGTTCATAATTGTTGCTATTTACTCTGCAATCAATTATTCAATCTACAATCCATACGGAGTGGCGAGGAATCTGAAAATCTTATTAAAATGCTGGATTGCACGTAACGAACAATGATAATTATCTTTCTTTCAACGGAACAAATTATAATTTATTATAAGGATAATCAAAAATGAATCATTCTTTGGTAATGACCAGTTTTTTCTGAATTACAATAATTATAAACCTTGTTATTCATTCGCGGGTCTTCGCGCGCTCTCCACTTCTTCGTTCGATGGCGCTCCGTCGACGCAGCAGAATCTTGTTTCTGGATAAAGTCCTCGCCTAATGTCCGTGATCTGGTTCTCCCGGCGATACTATTATAATCCGTGACTTCCCTCACTTGCGTCTCGGGTGGACGCCTAGACACGAATTTTTACTTCCTACAAGAACGCTCTATCCTAATATAAAAAACGATAGTTAATTTAAATAACTGTCAGTTACAGTCTTTCCTCGATCTAGTAAAATATATCACGAGCCGACCCGCTCATCACCGCATTGCTTTAGCGAAAGAATGTTATTCTAAAAATTCGGAAGCATCTGAATTTTATAAATTTTTTCTTTTGTCTCCCAAAATAATGCTTATACCGCCTCTGCTCTGTCATTTCAACCTAACGAAAATGATCTTTAACGCCAGTTATTTATTTGTCACATAGCGACCCCCTCGCGATCGTCTATTGACATCCCTATATTCTACGTCACATAAAATGACATTTCCATAATAAAAATGGTTCGTCATTTTGGTATATCACATTATAGTATAATGGTTATGTAAGTTTGTAATGAGATATTGCTAATCATGTAGGCCTACCTTTTATATTTCAGATATAACTATAAAATTTCCGCCTTGTCTTCTCAAACCCACCATTATCTAAAAGAAATATTTTTAAGCACACATGACCAATAATGTACTTACCAATTTTGAATATATTTGTCTCACTTTTTTTTATTTATTTTACGTCAAAAAACAGTTAAAAACTGCGTATGACGTGCTGTGGGGAAAAGTGAAATGTGTGCACATTTTCAAAATTCTGTGATCCCTACACTAAGTCATATACTACTTAAATTTTGAATTTTTGAAAGGGAGAAAAAAAACTCCCATGTAATAAAATCTATTTTCAAGGATAAACAAGCAATAAATTTTGAATTTTGAAAGGGAGAAAAAACAAACAAAAAAACTCCCATGTAAAAAATCTATTTTCAAGGGTAAATAAGCAATAAATTTAGAATTTTGAAAGGGAGAAAAAAAAACAACAAAAAAACTCCCATGTAATAAAATCTATTTTTAAAGATAAATAAGCAATAAATTTTGGTTCTTATTACTTCCTGCCGCGACAACATGGAAACGATAATTTGAATAATTGTATTTCCCACTGAATTATAGAAGACGTGCACAGAAAATGAAGTTACATTTATGTCCAGAAGCAAAACAAGGGGCCATCTCAGCATTTGCTCAATGGATCAGGGAAACTGGACGAAAAACCTGATCGAGATGGGGTCATTGACCCGGAAGCTGTAGTACAATAGTTGTTACAGGTTGTTTATACTCATTTATACAGTCCAAATGGTAATTAATGCATTATGTATCATTGTTAAAATTAATGTTACTTTTCTTGTGATGCTCAGTATAGTCTCTAATTGTATAGAAACAGTTATGCAGCAAAAACGATTTCACTTGTGATTTAAACTTTTCTATTGAATTTAATCGTTTAATGTCATCTGGCAAAGTGTTGTAAAATAATGTACATGTATTGTATGTGAATTTTTTGCAATGAGCTGTTGATACTGTCACCTGATGTATATGATTTCTACGTCGAGTGTTATAGTAATAGACTTCGGCATTTTCTGAAAAAATATTCCCGCCCTTGAGCAAGTCATTTTTTACAAAAACCACTGATTCGTAAATAAAAAGACACGGTAATGGTAGAATTCCTAGATTAATGAAGAGAGGCTTACAAGAATCACGTGGGTGGGATTTGGTTATTATTCGTACAATTCGTTTTTGTAATCTAAAAGTCTGGGAGCTATAAGATGTATTTCCCAGAATATTATGCCATATCTCAGGCGGGAATGAACATTCGCGAAGTATACACAACGAGCAGTATGAAGGCTGACCGAATTTGCAAGAATTCTGAACGCGTAGCATAATGAACTTAATTTTGTGTTCAATTCATTTAAATGGACGTTCCATTTAAGGTTTGACTGAATTGAGAGACCTAAAAATTTTGTTGCCTTAACATCAGTCAATGGTACACTGTTCATTTTCAATGGAGCACAGAATTGTTTATTTGATATGGAAAACTGCATGAAAACCGTTTTCTTTTCGTTTACTATTAATTTGTTATTTCGGAACCAATTTGAAACATCTGATATTGTACTATTTACGGTTTCTTTATTGCAAAGGATGTTCGTATCATCCGCAAAGAGAACCGTTCTTCCGTTTGGAATCGTCGAGGGCATATCGTTTACGTAAAGTAAGAACAGAATAGGGCCTAAAATCGATCCTTGAGGAACTCCACATGCAATGGGCAAAGAGTCGGAAAGGTGCGTACGTAATGTTCCATCATTCCAGTAAGGTATTTCAACTCTCTGAGATCATTGTTTAAGATACGAACATAACCAATCTAGAGCAATACCACGAATTCCATATGAAGGTAATTTGGAAAGTAAAATGTCATGATCAATGACGTCAAAAGCTTTTGAGAGATCTAAAAATAATCCAATAGGTGCCTCGTTTTGATCTAATGACGAGGCGACATCTTTAAGAAAAGAAAATATAGCTGTTTCCGTTGATTTTGATTTTCTAAATCCATGTTGGCAATCTGAAAGCGCGTCGTGTTTAGTGAGAAAGTTTCCATTCGTACGTAAAAAAGTCTCTCTAATATTTTTGAAAAAGCTGATAGAAGAGAAATGGGCCGATCATTTTGAATTTCATTTTTGTTGCCTTTTTTGAAAAGCGGCTTAATTTTAGCTGTTTTGAAAATATCTGGAAACGTTCCAGTGCATAAAGATGCATTAAATATGTGAGTTAACGGGTGTATAATGGCAAACACACAAGTCTTTAACAAAGAATCCGGGAATTCATCTAAACCGGACGAATATTTATTTTTTAGTTTACCGATTATTTTGAGAATTTCATAGGAAGAAGTTTCGGAAACGAACATTGTGTCTAAAATTTTGGGTGAAGTGTCTGTTTTTGAATTTTGTGGCTGAAAACCCTTAGTGAGATCGGCAGCAATTCTCGAAAAGTATTGGTTAAAGAGATTAGCCACTGTTGCCGGATCGTTCACATTTATATCGTTATATTTTAAAACAACATTCTCTACGGGTTTTCTAGTTGATTTGGTAGTATTGTTTATTATATTCCACATTGCTTTCGTTTTATTATTTGAGTTCAAAATATCCTGATCGTTTTTCATGATTTTAGCCTGACTTATGACTTTTCGTAACAATGTTTTGTATTTTTTAAAGTAGATAAGGAAATCTTGAGATACGTCATGACGTTAAGAAATAAAGTAGAGAGTACGTTTATTTTTACACGATGTTCTAATTCCTTTTGTGATCCAAGTATTACTTTTTCGTGAAATGTTTAATTTTCTCTTTTTAATAGGAAAGCATGCGTTAAAGAGAAATGAAAGCTTTGAGAAAAATAAATTATATTTTCCATTTGTGTCAATAGCGTTATAAACTGCCTCCCATGATTCTTTCAGCAAGTAGTCCGTAAATAACTTTATGTTAACTGTAGTAAATGCTCTGCACATGCGTGTTTTATTTATTGTGTCAGTATTCATGTTATTAGTAATTGTAAGAATTTGTGCATCGTGGTCACTGTAACCTAGATTATTCGTTATTATTTCATATCTAGTTGTGGTTTTGTTAATTATAATTTGATCTATTATATCACTGACATTCAATATCATTCATTACATAAACAATATTCACAAGACAATATTCAGTCCTCTCCATTAACACAATGGGTTATTTTCTCCCTAAAATATATTCTATAGATGATGTGTTTAGCACTCTCTGCACAAAATGTTTAAAGAAAACATTTGAGGCTTTTAGAGAAAACGTTAGTGTAGTGCTAAAAATGCGGAATTTTGAGCTCATTTTCACAGCAAAACCTGCGGTTTTCGATAACTTTATTTGAAATCATGTGTAGTACTTGTATTCACAAATGCAATGTCTATTAACAGATGTAATAATGTAAGTATTAACGATGTGAGAGATCTTAAAAAATACAATAAATCATAAATAAAAAATACATTTGTACAAGCTTTGAAGAAACAAAAGAATACTGCAAAATGGTGTTTATGTCATCTTACGCAGCTTTTAGCTTTAACAGTACAAGCTGTTTGAAGAAAAAAATCTGTGGCCATTTTTGAGAAAATCTTGTTTCTAATGTTTTTTAATATTGCCCATATTTCACTGAAAATTACACAAATAATATTAATATTTTAAAAAAAATTTGTATAAGATTCGTTAAAGAATTAATTGTGGAAAAAACAGTTCCATCTGAAGAAAAAATAATATCTTCAATATTGTACTTGTAGGAAGACTCAAAGAAAAGTTTCAAACTTTTCCAATTTTTGAAGGTGTAGGGGTATCCATGAAAATCAAATCAATGTCATCTTTATAAATGTTTTTCACTTTACTCTTACAAGATATTTAAATATAAAATGGAGTAATTTTTAATAAAGTTTTGAAAATGTCGCAGGGGCTTCATGTAAAGTACCCCACAATTCAAAGAATTCTTCTCAAAATCGCAGGGCTTTGAGTCAGACCAAATCGATGGGGGAGTTCATTTTGAAAACAATCCTGTGAATAGCACCCAGTTAGTATAGAACACATACGAACTGACAAATGTACAGATGGACAGGTGGCAGACCGACAGGAAAACACAACACTTTTTCGTTGTAAGTATGTGCAAAACGTATTTCCGTTAAAACCTCGAAATGGATTTTCCACAGCACTGAAATACAAACTCACTGAGTTAGAAGTATTACTTGAGGAGAAGTGCACATTCCAATATTGTGCTCTAAAGAATAGTCTGACCAAAGAACAATTAGATAACACACACATACCAGGCGTGTCTTTAGCATGCAGCTCATTTCGAAATATTAACAATGCACGTGCTGGGACATGCATTTTTAATAAAGAGGCTATCAATTTTGTACCCTACATCAATCATTCTCATCCCATAAAAGATAATGACTTTCATACATGCATTACTGATTGAACTACAATAAAACTTATTGTTCAGAATTGAACAGATTGTAAATTTACAGATTTAAATAAAAAAATGAGTCGATAGGTGTGAGTCCCCGCCGCTTCATGGTGGCGCTGCTTGATATTTTGTTTTGATTGGTGAGATTTGTTCACGATTCGTCAAGGTTTTGTTTCAGTGTGATAATTGCATTGTGGTGATGACAGTTTGCATGTATTTCCTTTTGTAGAGTATTTTGTAGAGAACATTTGGACAGTGGGTTTTGTTCGGTCGTACTGAAGTAGTGAAGTTGTTCACAGGTTATGTCGAATTCCGTCCGAGTCGTTGCCCACGCGCCCCAAAAGACGCAAACGTAGTACATTGACTGGGAGCAGGGAAAGAGAAAGTCAGCGTATGTATCGTGATAGTGAGGTCATTTCGTTTTCTGTTGGGTAATTGTCTATGAAATGTCAGCTTTGTTCTACTTTGTACTTCCCATGTGAGAGAAATTACTATGTGTTGCTAAAATGGGAAAATAAGTTTTTCTTCGAGCAATAAGCCAGAAGAAATGAAACAGTTGTTTATAGGAGATTATGACACATCAAAAAACTTTAGAAATAATATCCGTCAGTATAATAGTGCTTTTTCTTTTGTGTAATTTGGTGCCGATATTGCATTGCCACCTGGTCATGGGCCATACGTGTTCAAAATTTTGGGAACTCATCACAGAATATTTTCGTTATACCCTGAAGATTCAAACAATGCAACATATTGTGATCATTAATCTGGGCACAGTATTTTACATTTATCTCAGATCACACCGACAATTTTGACGGGTTCTCACTAGTTCCAATAAAACTTAAAAAACTTAGACCGTATAAAATTATTCTTTGCAGTGACTTCCAGCATAAATTGCCTCACACAATTCAGTAATGCAAATCTATTCAAAACCTACTAAAATCATACAATCTATAAACAACCATAAATTCACCAACCCGAGTATCCACAAATAGTAGCACAGCCGTAGATCAATTGATACTAGACAGGGGTGACCAGAAGAGGGGATATCTGTGGCAACTCGCGCAAGGCCTTGATTTAATTAGGTTCTTCATTTTTTTGTCATTTAAAAAAATAAAAATATATTAATCTCTAAACCAAATTAAATGCTATGAATTATTTCTGATGTATGGAGAAATGAAATATGTTCATGAACTGAGGGAAGAAGGAATTTTTTTAGTTTGAAATGAGGGGCTCTCTTGGATCAATTGCCCCATGGCCCTGGTGTTCTCTGGGCACCCCTGATAATTGATTCAAATAACTATAGTATTTCTATTGTTACATTTACCATAGATTTCAGTGACCACAATGCCCAAATTCCAACACTTCAAACAGAATGAAAAATTACAGAACAGACAACTTACCAAAAAAACCCGTAACTAAGAAACATAATGAAAACAATACTTACTCAGATTACAAGATTGGAATAAAGTATACAAGGCAACCGATACAAACGATAAGTTTAGCTCATTTATAAAAATATCCTTAATACATATCAATGCCCCTTTCTTTGCAAAAACTCAGAAACATCCAATATTATAAAACCAAATAATGGACAACAGGAGGCATCAAAGTGTCATGTGAAAGAATATGCATCATGTATAAAATACTAGCACATAACAAATGTAACTTATTACAACTTCATTATCTACAACAAAACATATCATTCAAACTTAAAAAAGTAATCAAACAAGCAAAAATTATACGTGAAAAGTAAATTGCAAATGCACCTAACAAAATAAAAGGAATGGGGGACCTCATCAAAAAGACTACAGGTAGCACCAATAATAATAATAATAATAATAATAATAATAATAATAATAATAATAATAATAATAATAATAATAATAATAATAGAAACTAAAGGTGATACAACCGCACGTACTTTCTTGCGATATTGTAAATGGCTATGTAGTATTATAATATGACAATTTGTATCATACACTTCAACTATCATTTGAAAAATTCTTAAACAAATGAAACGTGAAAAATACACATATTTTTAATTCAAATGTCTAAACCAAGGAGGTTATAATATATGGAGGTGGCATCGGCCGCAGAAAGTGAAGCCCATCGCTGGTGTGTCCGCCATGTTGATTTGACCAAAACATCAGAGTGCGTCTCGGTGTGTTCCGGCTTGTTAGCTCGTTTATTTCTGTACCGCGAGTTATTTATTTTTATTCCTGGGGAAAAAACGTTTAATAAACATTTTTTCCCTAGAGAAATACATTGTTTGGAGTTATATTTCTCAACGTGAGTATCTAACGAAAGGGCCAGACGTAATTGAACATAGTAAATCAAGGCCTATCTTTATTACATATTGGCATGTGCTTTTTACCCTTTTGCTTCTTTAAAAAGTTTAAGCTATCTGTCGTTATTTCAGAGTGAAAATGGTAATCTGTTGTGTTAATGGCTGCACCAATAGGTCAGGTACCGCAAACCACGAAAAAAATTGTCTTTCTTCCAGTAAGCGAGTTCATTTACGATCTCTTTCGGTTTGGTGATAAATAAATTATGGAACCATTGTATTTTTTTACAAGAATGAGATCATAAATGGTTGGAAAGTTGTGCATGCCATTCATTGCTCATATTTAGATTTCCTAGTGAGAAAGACCAAGAAAGAAGGCAAGTATGGTTTAGAGCTGTAAGGAGGGAGAAATGGGTTCCAACTCCGCACTCATATTTATGCAGCCTTCACTTCAGCGCAGACTAAATAAATTTAACATATCCCAGTGGACCTCGAATAAGGGAGGAGCAGTTCCAAATTTATTCTCCGCTTACCCAGCTTATTTGCAATTGACACAGAAAGATGTATAATTAATATCACGGCTACAGTATCTTTCTTTAACATACTTACATTGTATTAATGTTCATTATTTTTTTCCTTTAGAAAAGAAAGTCACTTTCTGAGAGACATCAACTTGCTACTCAGCCAAGTTGTAAGGTTTGTAAAATAAAATAATAAATGTGCCTTTACTGTGCTGTTTAAGGATAGATTTTAGATTTTTGTATATTATATATATTTATGTTTAAATGAATTAAAAACTTACAGAAAAAATTCTGATTGCAACAATGACGATGACAATGCAATCCCATGTTCGTCACAGATTCATCATCTACAATTATTTCTGAATCTTTAATGCAAGAGAAACTTCTTTCAAAGGTATTTAGTTTTTACAAGATTACCTGTCTGTAATTTTAGGACTATTTTTTCTCCTCAGCGTGTTATAGCCACAACTTTTTCCTTTACAGGTCTTGGAAGAAAAAGATCAGATGGAACGTAAAGTTGCTGATCTAAAAAAGGCTCTGGCTTTGAAGTGTAGAATTATAAAAAGTGTCAGCAGAAAAGGAGAAAATTCAAAAGAATTAAAAACATGCGTTCTTTAATACATGAACTCAAAAAAAGAATATTGCTGTCGGATGAGGCTGAGATTCACCTGAGCCGAATGCCTGACATTTGGAAAAAAATTCTGTGGAAGAGGAAATGCAAAATTTTCAGAAGTGCGTGCATTTGCACTTTTTATTTCTTCTCCCCGAAGGCATATGAGTTTGTCAGGAAGACAATGAAGACTTGCCTTCCTCACCCTCGAACGCTGGCAAAATGGTACATGTCTGTGAATGCCGCTCCTGGCTTCTGTGAACAAGCCTTAAAGGCCTTGTAAAGTATAGGGCAATTGACTGTATTGGTAAGGTTGCGGACTCCTTGCAATATCCTCTACTGTGCTCCTTAATGATAGATGAAATGTCTATCAGGAGAGCAGTAGAAAAAAGCAGTGAGGGAACAACTGGATATGTCTCCTTCAACTCAGGTTGTGAGCAAATTGCAAAAGAAGTTATAGTTTTTATGGTAGTTTGTGTAAATGCAAGATGGAGAATCCCAGTGGGGTATTTCTTTGTAGATGGACTCACTCGTTGCTAAATGGCAGACTTAGTTAAACAATGCCTTCGCTTGTTGACTAAAAGGAGTGTAAGAGTGGTTGCACTTACCAGTGATGGAGCTCCAACTAATATTACAATGGCGAAGATATTGGGTTGTAGTGTTGATCTACCGAACATTTGAAGTTTTAAACATCCAACTACTGATGAGAAAGTGTGTTTCTTCCTGGATCCATCGCACACGTCGAAATTAGTTAGGAATACATTTGGTGACTTGACACATTTTATTGATGGGGATGGGAATTTAATAAATTGGGAATTGATAGAAAAGTTGAACAAACTTCAGAATGAAGAGGGCCTTCATTTAGGGAATAAACTGAGAAACCTCATATAAATTATTTGAAAAATAAAATGAGGGTAAAACTGGCAGCCCAGTTGTTCAGTGACTCTGTTGCTGATGCACTTCAGTGGTGTTGTGATTCTAAGATAAATGGATTTGAAGGCATTATTGGAACTGTAAAATTCTTTAGAATTATTAATGAAGTGTTTGATGTTCTGAACTCACATTCGATCCTTCAGAAAGGATTCAAAAAAGCAATGTGTAATGAAAATGTACTATCTTATAAAGTTTTTATGCAAGAGGCCATGGATTACATTGCAAAATTAAAACTGATCAATGGAGAATTCCTTGTTTTTAGCCTCAGAAGAACCGGATTTGTTAGGTTAATCATTGGAATGAAAGGAGTATGATGGCCTTGTAGAGAAGGAAAATCTTCTGAAATACTTGCCACTGTATAAATTAAGCCAGAACAACCTGGAAATTGTTTTTGGTCATGTACGATCTGCATTTGAGAATAACAATCCCTCAGCTAAGCAATTTTCTGTTTTTTAGGAAGATATTGGTGCAGAAGGAGTTACATGCGCCAAAATCTGGTAACTGTAGGGCAATTGAAAGTATTTCAGGGCTAGTTTGCACTGGTGGTGAACGATTGGGTGTTAATGAAGACAACAGTGTATTAAGAGAACACGATTATCAATTGGTGCCATTAAACATGAAAATCTCTGAGTACACAGAGGAGGTTGTCCGGTACATTAGTGGTTTTGTGATGAAAATAATGTAAACTCGAATAAATTGTCATTTTTGCCGCTTGAGTTTAAAATCTAATGGCTTACCACGTGGTTTAATTTTGGCAAAAACCAAAGGTGGTTTAATTGAGCCAAGTGATGATGTTAAAATCTGTAAAAATGCAGAGAGAGGTGTAAGAGCATTTTTGAAAGTGAGAGGACTCCATAATTGGAGCAAAAAGGAAGAGGAGAAGCTCTCTTCATCTGGATCAGAAGTGTGTAGAGGAAAATGTCTTCATGACATTAACACAACATGTGGTCAATCAAACCCCAGATGATAATCACATTTACCATTTGGTAAAACTAATTATAAAATTATATTTGAAAACAAGGTTCACCTACACATGCAAATTAGTGACTTATGCAGCCCAGGGTGAGAGTGTACAGCAAGCAAATAATAGGTTTACTTTGTTCAATGGAAATTAAAAATTGATTATTGATGGTTATTAAAATTCTTCTTCACTTCAAGGATTCTTTAAGAGTCCTTTGTACTACCTTAGGAAGTAATTTACTATTTACAGGAACAAGATTTATCCACTTTTTTGTTTTATGATTTATCCACTCTGTCTTGTCAATGAGAGTTTTTGGTTGAAAATTCACTATTTTTCACCAGACAATGACAATACTTCTTACTTTGTAAGAAGAAAAAGTAATAGTTTTATAAAATTATTTTCATTTACTTTATTGTAAAACAAATGTAAACATTGAAATAAATCAACAGTTCATCTGAAAAAAATATTTTGTATTGTTTACCTTACCCATGAAAAAAAATTAAATGGTTTCCTCTTTGAATTGCCTATTCCTTAGATCTGTAAGAAATTATATATTAATTATACATATTGTAGCGGCACAGACCACCACGAGGTATTTCGGCCATAATCCCTTTCAGCCACAGGAAGTCGAACAAAGGGACGGAAATGCCCAACGGCTTGTCAAACCCACGCCAAGGAAAAACGCCTGACGTCATGGGAAGGGCGCGTCTCGTCTTGTGAAAGGGCGCGAAGGCCTACGTCATAGGGCGGTTAATAGATTAGGCAGATGGCGCTACTTGACGGTCCGTACGCCAAGATGAGACAAGTCACGTGACGCACAACCCGATGCGTGATTGGCGGAGAGCCATCGCGTCATCGTGACGGGAGAGGGAATGGCGCGTGCCATAAATAGGGAGATAGGAGCTTCCACAACCTTCTTATTTGAAAATTCTTCGGTGAGAGAGCTTCTGCTTCTCTGAGTCGGAACTGGTTCGGCTCATCTGATTATCGCGCCGCCGTATGGCTGCCGAGTGCCGCGATCAGTGTCTCGCGCTGAGGCGTTAGCCGCCGAACGTGAACTGGTACCAGCGTGGACGTTACCGCGTGTACGCACGCAAGCGTGTCCGTCCCACATGTGCGGGCACCACCCGAAGCAACGGAAGGCGCCTTCCCTGAAGCATCGCTCTCACCACGCCCCCACTTCAGTGAGTTGCGAGGGAGACCCGGCGTCGACTGGAGCTGACTGAGCCTCGCTTCCACCGAAGACCAACACCTACCAGCGCCGGTCACGGAGCATTCGGGTGAGATCGCCAAATGGGGCAACCGCCCACGAACATTTAAATCAAAAGGTGGAGAGAAAGACGGTTAAGAGAGAGAGAGAGAGAGGAATAGATAGAGCGCAGTAGGCGTCAACTGTAATTTAGTACTGATATGATGTATGGAGCATAATTGTTTATCTTGGGTGGGTATTAGTATCATTAACACGTTGACTGCCAAGTCGATATTCGTGAAACTACCCTAGTTTGCCGAGGCGATAACTTCATCAATTTTGATCAGAAAAATCTCTGGTAAAAATTACAAATATTAATTCTTTCAGATCTTTCTAATGGTGATATTATCATGCGTGGTGCCATATGGCGCCACAGATGCTTTGTCAGTTCGTAATTTTTCTATGGGCGCCATATGGCACCACATCTCTGGTGAAGTGTCGGAAGGTTCCACACTCTCTCGTTGAACGATTTTAAAGGTTTGAATGAGAATAGCAGATTAAAGAATATTGTAAATAATGGTATTTATCAATTTCAATCAAATATTATTCATTTCTATGAAATGGTTCAAAACAATTAATACATAAGTAAGGCTTGTCTGGGCAAGTCTTGCATCTGGTTGATACCCGTGGTGCCTTGTTGCCTGCCTGAACTCTACCCAATGCTTTCTTAAGATTGGTGTAGCAACGACAGCAACGTCGTCTTGCGGTTCTGAAAAGAATAAATTCATTGTACACCTATAAACAAATTTTATTTTTTTGTATTGCATTTATCATTTTACCTTTTTTGGGTTTTTCCTTGCATGTAGTCTGATTCCTCCAGGTAATGGTTTGTTTTTTTGACGGTCCTGTCGACAGTATTATCTGTTATTCCCAGCAAATTCTGCACGATCTTTCTTCGAAACTCCTCTAGTTTCATTCTTCTACTAGTAGAGCAAGTGTTGCTGTACAAAATCCAAGCATTTACCACACAAGTTCCGAAAAGCAAGTCATCAGCTACTTTATGATACCACCTCACAGTCTTCCTCAGTGAAGAATGGTATGCAGCCAAAGTATCTGCAATATCTATGCCTCCTTTAATTTTGTTATAGTAAATGACCATCTGTGGCTTTTTGATTTCTTGGTCATCTCTTCTCATTTTTCCAGTTCCTTCCAAGATACCATTCCATTTTGTTGACATCATACACACTTCCCTTTTATCTAACCATTTCATAACAACAACCCCACTGTCATTTTCTTGAGATACAATTTCACCTTTCTTCAATTTTGTGGCTACCACCTCACGAGGAAAACCTTTTCTATTTTTACGATATGTGCCTACGAAGTGCGTTATTCTTTGCAATAATGCCTCCGCCAATTCCATAGAAGAATAAAAGTCGTCCGTGCACACTGTGCGTCCACAATCAAGATATGGCTCCATCATATTTAAAACTACTTTTGTAGCCATGCTCCCTGATCCATCGGGCATAAAACCTTTCCCAGAATAAATTATGAAATCATACACATAACCCTTCTCGTCACACAGTTTAAAAATTTTTCCCCCATACTTGTGTGCCTTTCCTGGAAGATATTGCCGAAAGTTTAGACGACCACGCCATGGAACCATAGACTCATCTATAACCAGAAATTCTCCTGGAGAATGTCTTAGAATAAAATTTTTCTTAATAGCTTCCACAAGAGGTCGAACTTTGTCAGTTCTTTCTCTTGCTACTTCGTTGTCACTAAAATGCCAAAATCTCGAAAGAATTTGAAATCTGTTTCTTGGCATCGTTTTTTGTGCAACGCCATTTGAGTAGAGGGGTAATTTGCTCCAGTAACTATCAATGGAAGGCATTTTTACAAGACCCATCCACATTTTCAACCCAAGAAACTTTTTCATCTCATCCTTCGTGGTGTCCTGCCATTCGTTTAGACGGCTGGTGCGTTTGGATCGAGATTTTTGGATCACCTGTGCTGCATTT
>BLKR01017209.1:0-14245 GCA_011170035.1 Teleogryllus occipitalis
AAATCGGCGGCGAAATTTGTAACGCAGTCAGACGCGTTTCTTCCGCTGCAGCTCGAGTTTCGTGGTAGTCCGCCCGTGTTCGGGAGTCAGCTGTCCCCTCTGTTACCCCAACCGTTATCAAACGCTGACTCATAATTGACGCTCCGGTGAGAACGGTCCTGCGAATTTCGCGGCCACGTCTAGCTCGGAACTTTCCGCGCCGCACCCGCTACGGATCTACCGCGCCGGTCTGTGGGAGCTTTTAGACTTCGCAAGTGGGTCAGGAGCGGGCTCTGAAAGTAAGAGTGGTCAGCTGGAACCGAGTGTGATGACGATGTTGATCTCTCATTGATCATTTCTGCTCTTGGAGCGATGGCTCCGGAACAACTCTGCTGACGCATAGCTTCCTCCTGGGATTGTGGTAATCCCAGAGGTCATATTCCCGACTCGGAACAACTCGCACAATAGACACCGGAATACGAGAGGCGGAAATTTACGTAAATTGGACTCCGAGAATTCCACAGTGCAATACTTCATTCGACGCAACGCCCCTCGACAGCGGAGAGTTGGCAATTTCACGATAATTAATTAAGTGAACACTGATTACGGAAAGATTGGATGGGAGATTAAAACTCAAACTTCGCTCAATATCCATGAATTTGGACGCACGGGACTTGAAGTCCAGAAAGCGTCAACGGGCGGCAAAAACAAAATGGCGGATGAACTTTGAAAGCCTGCCGCCCACACTAGAAATATGTAGTGACTTCAATTGGTAGATGCTTCAACAAACCTTCTGGTATAAGCTTGCTCCGACAGGGGGACTAAGAATTAAATAATGAACGAGATTGCAAGAACGATGAGAACACATTGAACGACACGAAAAAAATAAAAATTGTCAAAAAAGTGAAATTTTAAGCATTAGTTTTTAAAAATAAATAAATAAACAATTTAGAGATGTCAATAATTGGAGAGATCTTTCAAGAGGTTGGGCGAATCTAAAGAGATGATGAAATGTACCACTCTTAAGATGATGATAAAGAGATGATGAAATGTACACAAAGTCACGGAAAAGGAAACATTGGTGAAAATGAGCACATAAAGGACAAACGCGGATAGGACAAAGGCTACCCGTGGCCACAGTGGTCGGAACACCGCCAGACAACGGCGTCAGCAGGTGTACACCGAGTGACGAGGGCGATCCAGCAATAAAGGGAGACCCGATCCGTGCGTTATATTATGCGAGAGAGGCCAGTCGTCCATCAAAGCACTGCACCATCATCCGTAATTATTGATGCTTCCCACTCTAAACACGAGTAGTAGACACGCCCCACCAAGGCTCAGAAGCATCCAATATTCGCATCCAATATCCTGTACTGGCCGCAACGCCACATGAGATCTGGCTGAAATGCTCTTAGGCGAGTACGCGCAGACAGGAATCGCGTACATAATGCAAGCACGTAGAGAAACGTGGGTGTAAATCAGTCCAATGGATGACGGATCTCAAGGATCTCCAGTTATTAGATGCAACATAATACGCAATCGATAATTACCGTCAGGGTTAGTTTCACTGCGTCTCGAATAATTTGTCGATATTACACGTGTGTTGAAATCCCCAATGCACAAAGGCATTCAACACTGGCACGTGCGAACATGAATGCTGAGAGTAGAGTAAATATGTTAGTACCGCACCACGAGGAAAATTAGAGTATTCATTACACAATAATACATATTACTTTTTTCGTTTAAGTGAATAGTGATTATATTGCATTATTCAATTACGGATAGGACGTATGTTTACGTCAGTAAAGCTATCGAAGTGAGAAGGAACGATTGATTACAATTCAGCACAGTGGCAACGAACAGGCGAATGATAATCTTCAACATGATTACGAATGTTTCCGCTGCTGCAATCTCGATTATCTCTAAGATAATCATGATACTCGACAACAACCGAGATTTTGATGCTTGATAATAGATCACGATCACATACATCATGAAAACCGACATAACGTCGTTCCCATCGAAACCTACACGAAGTACATGCAAGCAGTTTAGCATGGATGTGCATCGAAATTGCTTCACATGTATTCAGGAAGATTTAGGAATGGAATTATAATATTTTTGTTTACAAATGACCAAGATATATTAATTATATTTGTGAAGAGAGTGTCAAAAAAGCATAGGCCACAATTAAGCTTTTGAACGCAAAACGAAACAATGCTACACAATCCCAACCCTTGACCTCGATCACCAATCAACGAAACCAACAGCGTAGGTTCTTTTCACGACCACATTCTCGCACATCATCACCAAATTTACGACGCAAACAATCCTCCAATTCAATTCTGCGGTGGTGAGAGCCCGTAGCGCTACCTTGACAGTTCAGTCGGCGCCAAGTTGAACACGCAATGAGTAGTGAGCTTGTGAAGCACCCGTTAGAAACTGTAACTGTTTAATTAGTAGTGAAAATAGAGAAAAGTGATTTAACGTGCTCTGACCTCGAACAGAGCATATGAACAGCAAAGCAATCCGTAAACAACATTACGCCCGTTCGTAGGCAACATTCATTGGAATATCAACAACTCATCATCAATCCGCAACATCAGCAAATAGAGCTACAACTCCAGGAACAACACTAACAACTGCTACAATAGTAACCGCAACTGCAGGACCTTCAACAGCAAATACTCATAACATACCAATGCTCGAATTGGTCGCCCTTGGAATACAGCCCGCCAACAGAACAAAAAATTAAAATTATTACAACGCACCCATCCAGGGTTAGGAATTTAATCAAAAGTTCTGTATCTATTCTCGATCCTGAAAAAAAAACAACGTTGAACCGAAAGATAGTAAATAAAAAAACTAAACAAAACAACAATCCCCGACCTTGACCTAGATCTGACCGCAGTCGCTGACCGATGGCAGAGTCGTTGTGGAGCGTGACCGTGCTTAAGTCGCCGCCTTTCTCCCGACCTCTTACGCAAGCGGAATTAGGGAATAAGGCTTCTACGTCGCATGTTAATTTCATTAGCGCACCCTTGTGGTAATTCACTTTCCGCTCTTGAGGCAACCGTCGCTCCGGGCACTCGAGGATTAAAACAAACCGCGCGCGCTGTGGGCCGAAATGAAGCCCAAAGAGCACAGAGCTCACTGTTCAACTGATAAAAATTAGATTTATAAAAAAAAGTTAAGTTAATGCCTTATTTTACGTGGCGAGACTCGGGCCATCAGGTCCGCTCTTCCGTCTGACCACGCAAATTTCCTACGCTCCTTTCACCATCTAGCGGAGAAAGAAGGTATTACTTGGGCGAGGAAACAGGCGATTTGAATTTAGCTCAGAGGCGTCTTTTAGGATTGAGGATCTTTTACATGCAGTAAATCTACTACATGGGACAGCCGGCTTTACTTCCCCCCCGAAAGATTTTTTTCGTCCGCAAAAATCCACGGCTTCGATCGGGTTTGAACCCGCAAGCTTGGATACAACAGCCCGGTATGCTGTTATACCACCGAGTACAGCTTCTCAATAAACAAAACAAATTCCGAGGTGACAGCAGATAAATAGTGGGAGTCCATGATATAAATACAGGATTGACAAGGTATCAACCACAAAGAACTTTGTAGTTTATACCTTCTCAATCCTGTATATGAAACATAAAATATTAATGAATAGTACTCATAGTAGTATCTAATATCCATTTACGTGGATCATCTCTATTCTTCTTGCATTCAGAGTACAATAGTGGTGAATCAGCTGAAATCACGAAGTGTGTAATGATCATTATCCATAACTTTACATCCAAGTTCTAATGTATGTACATTGGTGAGCAGTATATGTTTATAGATGGGGAAGTCCAGGTCTTCCAAGGTTTCGATTCATTTCCAAGGTTTATTCAAATGGTGAGAGATGCCCCTAAACCATTTGTTGCGAGAGTTAAGGCTCCCGCAGCCAGAGTCAATACCTACTTGCTGTCCTAGACACAGGTGCGAGTTCGTATTTCGCCCTGAAGAAGGTCGCAGAATGGCGGCCGAAACATTGGCACCTGTGCCTCAGACGCGGCGTCTCCAGGACAGTCAAACAGCTACATTTGTTGAAGTCGTAGGCTTCCGCGGCCGGAGTCATGTGGATGATCTTGGCTGTCCGGGTGACGTCGCGTCGAAGGCTGTGTTGCCGACGTTTCGACCATCTTTTCGTGGTCTTCCTCAGGCTCAGGCTTCCTTTGGCAGACCAGCCCTGAGGAAGACCACGAAAAGATGGTCGAAACGTCGGCAACACAGCCTTCGACGCGGCGTCACCCGGTCAGCCAAGATCATCCAGCTACATTTGTTGTAAAGTTTACAATTTACACCCTGACGAATGTTTTTTCTAGTTTCAACACTATTCGCAATATCATCTTAACATAATTATTTGTAACGAAATGCAATATTTCTTCCTGAATAAGCAGTTTCGTAAAACCAATACAAGAAGTACTTACTTCAATTGAAAACCGCAAAATTTAAACACTCATTCGCGTCTCGAAATACATGCATCTCCCCATTTAAATTGTAACGCTTTTTAAATTTAAAATTATTTTTTGACGGAAGTCTTTGGTCCTTTTGGGGCCAGTGTGCGCCAGGGCGGCCTCGCGCGGATTTATGCCGAGCCGGATTTTCATTTTCCTACGACCGCTCCGCAGCGGGATCGATTTTCATCTTCCACGAGTTTCGCGGGAGCGGAGGTCTCGGGAAAGAGAGGACGAAAAGAGGCGCCGGAGGCGGATGGCCGGGGAAAGCCCCGAAGTCGACGAAATGGGATATTTTCTTCAACGTACCCATCAACTCGTGTGTGCTTCAGATGAAACAGCAGGGACGATAGGCGGCACAGCGTATCAGGAAAAAATTCGAAATTCTACCGCATTGTAATTAATTCCGAAATTATTTATTAAACAAGAATCCACACTTTCCGAAATTTGACTACATAATGTGTTAGAGGGAGTAATTTACTATATTTTAGAAAAAAGATTTATTTCTATGTCAGAGCCCCACAGTGCCAGTTTTTCTGTCGAAAGTTCGCAGTTTTCTGGCGCAGCATTACCTAACTTTCTCTATACTACGTATTTGGCTCCGTACATACATACGTATACGACTAAGTAAAAATATATGAAATCCGTTTGGAACCATTTCAAAATTGAAACCCCAGACGTTTTATTATAAAAATACTCGACCGAAACAAATGTTTTCTGAAACGTTTTGATGTCTCGATAAGAAGTCTCATTCTGATGACTTTCTTATTTCATGAAGTAAATTTCATCTAAATAATACATATATGCTTAAGTCGAATGAAAAATTTGACAGTTCAAACATATTTGTTTCTTCATTTCGCTTCTCCGTAAAGCAGGGGTCGTCAACCTCTTTATGGGCGAGAGCTAATTTCAATATCTAAAATAGTGGTCTACCTTTCATAGCAGTCAATTATTTTTAGACGTCTATCACCATTAATTGAAAATATAAATTACATGTTTTTAAACTGATGAATTATGAGGTAAGTAAAAATAATAGCCTACTTGCATTTACAAAATTGAAGCAAAATAAAGATTTGTCTGTAGACGATGAAATTAATGGGAAGTCTCGCACTGCTGTTTCTCCGGCAGCTTCACAAACCGTGACTCGTAATTTAAAAGTGCCAAACGCAAATAGGAATCCAAGTGGCAATCTTTTAGACTGGGCTGGTAACTGTTCAAGTGTTTTTAAACGTGCAGACTATTTCTAGTCTAGACATTCTTTGTGGGTGACTAGAGAATATTTAAATTCACGCTCAACGGGTGTTCATTACAATGTACGAGATGGAACTTTTTTGTACATTACAAGCCATGTAGTGATAAGGCCGCAGAACTCCAAGATCTAAAAGCTATGCCTTTAACTTGAAATCTTATTGGAGAGTCGAAACAGATTTCTTATTTTAATTCTGGAAGCACCTGACGAGGTAAGGGAAACAAAATACCATCAAAGCTGGTGACAAAATACCATCAAAGCTGGTGATCACGAAAGCTTCACATACACAAAAGAAAACATAAAAGAAGAAAAGAAAGAAAAACGATTGAATATTGTTTTTCCGCCACGTCAATTGCTGTGGCCATTAGTTCTGGAAGTATATGTTACATCTCGGAAGGGACGATGCTCCTTCCACACGAAATGTGAGATCTGAAGCCGACCTACACGTCAGTTTGAGGGGGGGACGGTTACTTCCAAATATTTCCTCTGGAGGAGCACCGTCCCAGCCGGGACAAGTTCTACGTTCCTGACATGTAAATAGTGGTAGCGGTGGAGGTAGTAAACATGAGTGTGTGCAAGGTGAAAGGAGGGGGTGGGGGGAAAGAATGAGCAAAGTAAGATGGCGAGCGGTCTGTGAGCCGTTTGTTAGAATATTGCTCCGGCATTAGCCTAGTATTGATCGGAGTGACCAGGGAAAACTTCCGAACTGAACAGCTGGCCGCTAGAATACTCCTCCGTCTAGTTGAAGTCGACCTCTCTACATATACTTCAATTAAAACCTGAAGTCCGTTGTCACTTCGACAGCTGTCATCCAGTCGGGAGTTTGAACGTCACTTTAGTGACGTCTCCATAGTGATGTTCAAGCTCCTGATTGGACGACAGCCTCACAGCTGACAAAGTGTCAGCGGACTTCATGTTTTAATCGAAGTATAGCTATTTGAAAGGAAAAAGGAACCTGATGCGTTCTAATAGGGCCTAGGTGAACAGCACAATTTTAATCCCCTCCCTTAAAAATTCAATGTGTTTTTTTTAATTTTTTGTTTGACGGAAGATCATCCTATGTAGCCGACCTGGATGGCCGAGGTGGCTCAGAGCGAGTACCGACTCAGCGCTTCGGTCCGAAGGGTCGCGGGTTCGAGTCCCACCTTGGGCATGGTTGTTTGTCCCTTGACTTTGTATGTGTTGTCGCGGAGGGCCTCGCGTTCTACTGACCCCAGATCATGGGAGCCCGTAAGTGTGTTGGTCTAGTGTATGGTCGAATATGCGTCCCATCGGGACGTAAGGGGTAA
Source organism: Teleogryllus occipitalis (assembly GCA_011170035.1). Lineage (NCBI taxonomy): Eukaryota > Metazoa > Arthropoda > Insecta > Orthoptera > Gryllidae > Teleogryllus > Teleogryllus occipitalis. Next base: position 7,020 of record BLKR01017209.1, read on the forward strand.
CCGGCTGTTGGCTGGATAAAAGCCATAGAAAAAAAATTATCCTGTGGTGCCTCTCCTTCCGCCAAATTCCTCCCCGACAGCGCGCATCCCTTGGCACCGGTCGAGAGGGCCCTTTCGCGGCCACCCGCTCCGCATTCGCCATTAGCATGCAGGCGGAAGAGCTCCAGAGCGGGGCGGGGCGGGGCGGGGCGGGGCGGGGCGGGGCGGGGGGGGGCTCTATCGATCACGACGCCCCTCGCGGCGCCGCCAGAAACAACGCGTTCCGTCCGGGCGGGCGCGCGCACACGGCGCCGCGCCATTACTCCGCCCCCCTCCCGCGACCGACCTTCCAGCCCCCCCCCCCGCCGTCGCTAGTTTTCTAATCAAGCGTTGGCGGCCGCCGCGATTTCGTCCGGGCTGCAATTGCCCGCGCGCGCCCTGCATACGGAGTCCGGGCGGAAGCGTTGCGTGGGAGCCGGCGGCGGTGACAGCGCCCGAGCGGGAGTTTTCTGTCGTCGGGGGCAGAGCCAGATTACCGAACAGGCTGGGTAGGCTGCAGCCTGGGGCGCGTAATTTCTGGGAGCGGACGAATTTCAGCGGATTCAAAATTCCACACGGCGAACCTTTGAATGTTTTTTTTATAGAAATATTTTTTTTGCGTATTTGTAACAAAAGAAGGTCGTAATTAATGAAATATAGATCCATTGATATATTCAGATAAAATGAATAGACAAGGATCGTATATTTATTAAATCAATATCGTGGTAAGGATTATTTATACGTATACTTATAATCAATTATTAATTCGTACACAATATTTGCGTCGGTTACGAATATCGTACAACAATTTTCTATTCAAAATAAAATTGCTTTAATGTTAAAAATAAGATAAAAGGGCACATTTGACACCCTAGGGCGTACATAAGTCAAACGTCAGGCACTGGTCGGAGGCCTGGCGAACTGAACTGGCGGAGAGCTTTTCAGGTACAATTCTCGAAACCCATTTACGAAATTCTGATATTTTCTAAGAATATGTAAAACACGAAATCTATTGAGACTCTACACGGAATGTTGTTAATTTAATAACTGTAACCAATAATGGATTGCTAAATATTGGTCTTGGATAACAATATTCTTGGTATGACCTTGGAACATGTCAGACGATGTACGGTATCCTTGTAGAATGTACGGTATCCTTGTTGAATTCCCAATCGACTTCTGAATAATACATTGTCTCTTCTTGGCACGCATGAAGTCATAATAGAAAAGATTACCAATTATACTGAGGTACCGTGATTTAATGTCGCCACATCATCGATCGGGGAAGGTCATCATGTTGGGGAGTAAAACGTCCAGAAGACCCCGATTGGCAAACACACACACACGGTTATTAAGGAATCAGTTATTTTAGAAAACTGCATCTACGTTAAGAAACCTTTTCTCTGTAGAAGCAACGAAAGACCCGAATTACACGCTTCCTTTGGACGAACGACTCCAGTTTTAGCGAATACGTGTGCACAGTGTGGTTCCTGAATTCCAGAAGCGACACTGCGCGTTCGCTAAAATTCCGGAATTATTAGTCGATCCCATGAAAGTGCAACCTTCGATCGGCGGAAGATCGTTCAAGCGCCGAAGGATGCCGAAGATCATGTAGCCTCCACAATCCTGGGGAAGCGAACATTATGAAACACTTCGAGTCTTTACTTCCAAAGAAATGTTAGCCTTTTGCGTCAGCTCACTTTTATCACATTTACATTTAGTTGCGCAATCTGAGTACGCAATATCTATTATTCACGTGTGATATTAACGTGACACAACATTTTCAGACAAGAAAATATACAATTCGCAGAAAGTGCTCGAAGTCCAGTTTGTCGTTAAATCAATTCTTCCGTTCTTCTGATATCTTAATAAAAAAATTAAATTGACATAAGTAATTTAAATCTATGATATTTCAAAACTTTTACACGGGCAAACGTATCATTGCAACAGAATAATGAAAGGATTTTTGCTGCCTTCCTTATTCAAGTTTTCAACAATGACAAATTTGTAGGGTCAATCCTCGAGATTTTCACGATTAGTGATCGAAGTGCGCTTGCATACAGACACTTCTGATGCAACTACTAGGGCAACTGTCTCCAGAAACTATCAGTGCATGATTTCGTAAGAATATCTTCAGTATAAACGCGCATATCTGAAATCGAACAATCCTTGGATACCTGTTGAGTTCATTTCGGAATGGCATTATACAGAGATAATGCGGATGAAAATCATCCGTCTTCTTTTCACAACAAGATTCTGAGTACGGTAAACAAAGCCATGAAATGAAGGCACTGTTTAATCAGCAATTTCCTATTCCCATCTTAAAGTCAGATCTCATCTTTCAACTTGTGCTAACAGAGAGCCTGATCAGATGACTCTTTTATGATCTCTGATGACTGAACTTCGTTATCGAGAACAAACACATTAAACTCAAGCCATGACCGACTGACTTTTCATTATGCAGATAAAGCGAATTCCCTCGTCTCGTTTCCCAAGGAGAATCCTGGATTCCCGCAAAAATTGTTGTCTCAAGAAAATGTCTCCTTTTCCATTCGTAAGAGATTTTCTAACATACATTACTAGCGAATCAAGAAGAATGAACTGGAATGAGGTTTAGATATTCATATCTTAATCCCTCTAGGGTTAACTCTAGCAGCACAAGATAGGTCTTGCTTAGATCTAACAAGTAATATTTTTAACTCTAGAATTAGCAACTACACGACGATGTCGGAGAAACTCTTGAAAATAATTAGGCAAAAATTCTGCATCTGAAGAATATTTTATTAAGATCGTATACATAGGTTTTGGAATTCACATACAATATCTTGGAGCTGTTGTCACAATCGGCAGGTTTGAAGCTATTACAATACTATCAAATGAGGGTAAGAAGTTTACCGCGAATGAGTTTCGACCACCAATAATTGCATTTAAGCATTGACCAGTATTCGAACTAGTCTCTCGTAAATGGATGCAAGAAATACGATATCCCTGCTTAAATTTCCACCAGGTCGATTACAAATAAAATATTAGTGTCATAATTTTAAACCTTCAAACATTCCCTCCATTAAAATTTATTCTAGCAGTGAGAAGGATAATAGCACGCAACGCGACCTTGAGTGGCACCTGGTTTACCCACGTTCATGAGGGCGTCCCAGCCGGCGCGTGGGCGGGCGATGTGCGGGCGACGCGCGTGCGAGGGCGCTGGGTGCGTCGGGGGCGGGCAGAGGGCGAGGGGAGGGGGGCGGGGGCGAACGACTCGCGAACTAGCGCGCCTTTGTTTCGCCTTATCTAATCTGCGGCAGCGCTCAAACATCCCGCCTTGCGCTCGCCGCCGCCGCCACCCCCGCGCGAATTACGGCGTGAGGCTCCGCCAGTGGCGCCGGTGCAGCGGGGAGGAAATTGCCGAGGCGGCGCGGGCGCCGAGGCCGGCGAAAACCCCGCCGGCGAGGGAAACGCCCACACCCTGGAAACGAGAGGACGGGGTAGGATTGCAAGATAAGCACAGGCGGATACAGTGGGCACGAGAATGACACCCCGTGGCGTTCACGGACTAAAGAAAATATACTTAACGTGCACAGATTTCTAGTATTGATGTTTGGCAACGATTTTCATTTTAGGTGGATGAACGACTTTGAATAAATATTACAAACATCTACTGCCTGAAAAGGAGTGTGTGTGTGTCGACGATGGTCTTTTTTAGACCATGAACATGTTCTGTCTACGTCACGGCAATGCAGGGCTGTCAACTTCATTGACAGAAAACTCGGCGTAATAACTCGTCTTGGTGTCTAGATAGCTATGAGAAGCAACGGGAGATTTTTTTTTTTAATTCTGAAAAATAATTAATAGTGATAGAAATAACTAAGTAACAAGAGGGAACATGGTACGCACAGGTCGATAGAAAGAGAGACCGAAAACTAGGAAGTCCGCATTAGAAAGGAAGAAGGTGGGCAGCACTGCAAACTGAGCCGTGACGTTCCGAGTGGAGCTCATATTTTCTACCGGGCCAGTAGAAATGCCTGCTATGCCGGGCTGAACGAGGACTAGGGAGCTCGAGGATCAAGAAAAAGTGCGAGCATAGTACCAGGGCAGTGGAGTGGGCTGCGTTGGGACAGCGTTGGCGCAGTCGGCCGTCGCGTGGATGGAGCCTGCCTTTTTCAAGTCAGCCAACTGAAAACGAACGAATGCAGGAAGGGAGTCTAATGGGCTCGAGGGCATAACAATCACAGAACCTTCGGTTATATTGCCAGCCCTAGCTGTTACTTTGGCTCACCCTTAGGAAAATCGTTCTAAAGCTCGTACGGGCGCGGTTTGACGTGCCTGCCACAGTGCTTACAACCCTCTCTTCCGCGCTCGGACACTGCAGAGGTACCAGGGCAGTGGCGCTCGGACCCTGCAGAGGTACCAGGGAAGTGGCGCTCGGACACTGCAGAGGTACCAGGGCAGTGGCGCTAGGACACTGCAGAGGTACCAGGGCAGTGGCGCTCGGACACTGCAGAGGTACCAGGGCAGTGGCGCTCGGACACTGCAGAGATACCAGGGCAGTGGCGCTCGGACACTGCAGAGGTACCAGGGCGGTGGCGCTCGGACCCTGGAGAGGTACCAGGGCAGTGGCGCTCGAACACTGCAGAGATACCAGGACAGTGGCGCTCGGACACTGCAGAGGTACCAGGGCAGTGGAGCGGGCTGCGTTGGGCCAGCGGTGGCGCAGTCGGCCGCCGCGTGGATGGAGCCTGCCGATGGGCGGCGCTTATCGCGGCAGCCCGCCGCAGTGGCGCTGCCGCCGCCTTCACCGCCACCGCCACCGCTGCCCGACGCGACGCGACACGACGCGAGTGACGGAGTGAACGACCCGCAGCGGCCGTCCCCTCCGCGACCGGAGCAGCTGCTGGAATGTCGCGCACCGTATCGCACCGGGCACGGGCGACGGACGCACAGTCCTCCTATGCCCTTCACCCACCACCATTTCCGGCATCTCAGGCTGACGGAAGTAGGCGAAGTTGAACAGTGGATGGGTAACAGCGTACCTAAGAATTTTTTAAAAAAGTTTTCTTCCTAATAGAGTCGACTTCGGTTATAGTGAACTTCTGGGGACTAACACTTTTAGTTCACTGCATCCGAGGTTCACTATATCCGATGATGTCAAAATTAAACAGAATTTCTCCATAAAGATTAATTTTATTAACATAGAGATACAGCAAAACACATTAACAGCACGAACTTAATATTTCAATATCTTTTTTGTACTTAAAAAAATTTCTTTTCAATTGTTTGCTTCGTACTTTTTCAGTAGTAATTTCTCTGGATCCTTCTCCATAATTCGTGTTTTTTCCATAATTAATTCTACATTGACCTCTGTGTCCAAGTATCGTAATGCAGTTTTGACTCCCTTCAATGCCTCTTGCACTGATGGAATTCAAGCTGCCTAGTGTTGGAATTTGTGGCACTGAGGCGATATCTTCTTTTTCAGATGGGAATATTTTCAGGACGTTTCCTAGGTTCACTATAGCCGAGGTTCAGGTTCACTATAACCGAGCTTTTATTATGCTTATTTGTAATGTAAGCGAAATGGGATCATAGTCTTGTGTTCATTATAACCGATGGTTCACTATATCCGAGTTCACTATAACCGGAGTCGACTGTATATGCAAGTATAGTATAAATTTTTCTGCCGTAATATCCGTTAGGGTTATTTTGAGCTGAAACTTCGTAAACATGTCAAGGATTAAGCACTAAACTGCGGTTTTTACTCTGCTGCCTGTGACATTTCATCAGCTGTTATGGTGCCATCCAGTCGGGAGCTTTCACGTCACTACAGTGACGTCACTCTGGTGACGTTCAACTTACCGATTGGATGGCACCGAAAGAGTTGATTTACTTCACAGGCAGCTAAGTAAAAATCGTCGCAGTTTAGTGTTGTTCAGATCATTAAGAAATTTCAATTTTAGGGGTTACTTTACACGAAGCCCCTGAGACATTTTCAAACTTTTTTGGAATACGAACACATTAAAAAAAATGTTTTACTTGAATAGAAGAACGTGCAGTTCTAAAAATGATTTAATTCCAATTTTCATTAAAACCTACGAAACTTCCAAAATTCCGAAGATCAAATTTTCGAACCTATCTTGCACTTCCAATATTAAAGCTACAGACTTCTCAATAGTTTCAATCATCGCGTTTCTTCATGTTTTCGATATAAACATAGGAAGTTGTTGATTTTTCTAAAAGACAAACTTCAAATATGTTTATGCTACAGATCTATATACAATTTGCCGGAACTTCAGTATAATATATTTACCCACTATAAGTATATTTTCTACGGGCACATTTAAATGGGATAGTGGCATGCACTTCTCAGCGGAGTGATATATGGCTAACTGAAACATTCTACCTCGGATTTGCTACCATGAACAAAATCGAAATATTTTTCGAAGTTCGAGGTGGCGTATGGGTATTGTTCGAGGTGTGGCGACGAATGTTGCATTATTATGGGTCTAGTATTTTTGCACGGATGCTAAGAAACCAGCCAAAGAAGAGGTTACGTGGCCAGCGCTTCCCTTTACGGTGTTCTCACGCTGCAGCTGGTAACCCTGACAACGCTCATGTTGCGTGCTCGGCAGAAACATCCTTTCTTTATCGGCCTGTCACTGAAGACAGATGACAGATTTTCGTTTGCTATTGCGTCGCGCCACCAACAAATACTGTAGCGAAAAAAGAAGTAACAAGATCACAGAAGGCGCAGTGTTAACGGTGCACTTTTTTTGCAACGTTGACATTCTGTAGCGTCGCTTCGCAATACATCAATAACTAAAATAATGTCCAAAAATAAATGTCATCTGTATACTCATTATTCAAACAAGCGGGCTGTAATGAACTGCAACCCCCATGACAAAAAGGATCATAACTATTTTCGCTTTGCCTTTAAAGAAACCACTATATTAATATTTCCATTAACTTCACGTACAATATACACTTTCGAGAATATGAAAATGTTCAACGTGTCATGTACTTTTCATACATACAATTAGTATTCCCTTTCACGAAACAAAAATTATATTTGATCTACGAGATCGAAAATTCCCAATGAATTCATAATGTAACTCCACATCGTGTGCGCGCAGTGTGCAAACAACTTTCAAAGCGAACTCATACATTTATGGATGCGGGCGGAAATCACAGTAAATCGTTTGAGCATATCAGAATGGACA
>BLKR01017210.1:0-14232 GCA_011170035.1 Teleogryllus occipitalis
TATATACATAAAAAAATTGAATAAAAAAGTGAATTAATCCTCAATTGGATTGTAAAAATATGATCATTAAAAATCAACATTAAGAAATTTGGCTGACTTTACAAACTACTTGAAAATTTTACATATATTGATAGCATACCCATCCTCCCGATCAGGATGACGACTGAGGGCCGATTTCTAGCATGCATACAGAAACATAAGTCAAAATAATGGAGATATTTACAAGACATAAAATAATATACATAAAAAATTCCATATTTAGAAAATGAATAATCTGGTAAACACAGCAACCCTGCAACATAGAACAATCAATGCAGTATCTATTGTCCAATCATGATAAATTCAATAACAGACATGTTATTGTTATAACATCAAAAATTCTTCCTAGGAAATTATGTTCTTGCAATGAAAAACAAAAAAAAAAAAGAATTATCACATTTAAATAAAAAAATTGCTACTTAACTTATATATTACTTCAAACTCCTGCAACATATGAAAAACAAAATTGTCCAGAAGAAAAGTTGGCCCAAGAATTTTTGCTTCACATTACAGTATTCAATATAATATGTAACCAAAAAAATTTACCTACAAAACCAATAAAATTTACAAACATAAATAGAAAATCATTGAAAAATAACTTAAAATGAAATGTTAACCAAAAAGTAATATAGCGCATCAGTAGTAAACATTAAATTTTACTCTATATCATGCCAAATAATATCATGAAATAAGTACTTACTAATTTCACTTAACAACTGATTACCATTTGAACAAAACATCTAAATAAAATGATGTATGTTCTGAACTCCATTATTGCATATCTGAAACATTTATACATGTAATGTATGTTTCACACACATGTCAAATCTTCGAAGTGTATTCATTTATATCACTTAGCATCCGTATTTAAACTGAACACAAACTCAGAGGCATTGGCAGTAATGATTAATTGTATTACAGGGATAATGTAAAGGAAATTGATTAACTGTTAATTCATTGGGGTTAATTAGTGTTAATGAAATGGTGCTCTTAACTAGTGTCTTTGGTTGAATTGAGAAGGCAGGAGTTCACTCAGGATCTCACACTCACATTAAAACTATTAATGCACACTCACTTCTTTCACATTGCAACTATTCTCAAACCAAACAGACTGACTGAAGCACTGGCTGGAATTGGCTGGAATTTAATAATATTAATTTACAACCTGCAATAATCACACACCTATAATCAAGTAACTCAAGCATACCTTTTCTGGGGCACAGTGTAACCAAATTTTTTCTTAACTTGACTTGGTGATTGCTTTACAGAGGCAGGAATTTTATAATTTGAAACACATCTGAAATATTAAGTTACATATTTTACAAAATTATTACTTTTATTCCAAACGCTTTAATGCTTACTCACTGTTTTCACTTTTGCAACCCTAGTCGATCCAAACGCACAACTGAAGCACTGACAGGAACAATTGACTGTAATGTAATAATATTAATGTAATAACCTGCAATAACCACAATTCCATAATCAAGTAAATTCAAGCTATACCTTTTCCGGGACACAGTGTAACCAAATTTGTTCTTAATCTTGACTTGGTGGTTGCTTTACGGGGGCAGGAATTTTATAATTTGAGGCACATCTGAAATATTGAGTTACATATTTTACAAGATTATCACATTTATTCCAAACGCTTTAATGCTTACTCACTGTTTTCACTTTTGCAATCCTACTCGATCCAAACACACAACTGAAGCACGGGCAGGAACAATTGACTGAAAATTGGGAAAATGGGTTAATGAAATGAAATTTTCTTCAATTCTCAATGGAGTATTTTCCAGTTCTTACCTGTTCTGTTGCACAGGGGGTCCCAACATGTTCTCTAACAACTGTGGGTTGTTGCATTAATATGTCAGATGTTTCTTGAGATTAAGTTGTGGAATCTCTAATATTTTTTTCAATTTTTTCACATTGAAGATGTTCCTGGGATTGGCTCAAATGGAATTGTGTCTCCTTCCTCTCCTGTGCCTTCTTCAGCTGTGTCAGTTCCACTAGCACTGCTCAAATTTACTATTTCTTCATAATCTTCTTCCACTGCCTCTTTTTCATAATACTCTTCAATAATTTTTTCTGCATGTTCCACTGGATTCTTCCACATTTCTGGTGTGATCCTGTTAATGCCATAACATAATTTTCTAGTTTCTTGTTTTACTAATTTTGAAAAAAATTATAATCATAACTGTTATCATATATTTACCATTTTTCTATAATGATGTATTGAAAACTTTACCTGATTTATTGCCTCATTCCACACAGCTTTAGTTCTCTCCATTCCTTGCCCTGGCCTTTCACATACAGTTTTGTGGTAGTACCCTTTTGAAATGCCCCACCCATGTTCAATAGGATTGAATTTGCAATGATATGGTGGCAGCCTCAAAACTGTGTGTCCTTCTGCAGCCAGCATGTCATTAACTACATACCTTTACCAATACATTGCTGAGGTCAGTTATTTATTAGATTTATATATCATTTATTTATCACAAGTGAAGACGCATATATTTGTACATATTTAAAATATATATTTTAATATTTAATTACAATGATGCAACAGAACAAGATAATATGATGCAAAATATTAATGAAATGTATTCTTTAACGCACTGATATGTATCTCGTGGTACCTTTTTATCCTTTCACAATGTTGGCTCACCAGGGCAACAAGTGAGATATTATTTGCAGCTTCTGGCACTCGTACTCCTCGCTGGTTCAGCCATTCCTAAAAATAATTTTCTTTGGTTACATTACTTATTTCATTAAGCACAATAGTTTCATTTCATTTCTGATACTTACAATCATTTGATCCTTCGCCACTTTGTTGTTGGATGCCTCTCTACCTGCCTTGAATGGTATGAAGCATTATCCATGACAATGATGCAAGGTCTTAAATTGCGAATGCCAGGAATCAGTTGTTTCTTAACCCAGGATTCAAAAGTAGAACTGTTCATTGCTCCGTGATAATCTTGCCCCCTTTTTAGGTCAGTAGCATACATCAGACCAGCACCAACAAAATGTCATGCTTCGTACACATGCCTCAGTTTGTACATAATTAATGCCATTAAAACTGAAAACATTTGTACCTGGTACAAAACCTTCTCTCGTTCCTGCATGAACCACAACTAGCCTCCTTCCCTCTGGTGGTCTTTTAATTACTCCTTTACTGGTGCCTTTAATGGTAGTTGCCATGAATAAGTAGTTGAACCTAATGAAAACGATATTTTTGTCTCATCATTTTTACACATAAGTAATATACATTTAATATATATATTTTCAGTAATATACATTTTCAAAGGGCTCTTTTACCATTCATATAGGTCCATGTCTCATCAAGGTACACTACAGTCTTCGGGTTTTGACTTCTCTTATTTTTCATTTAGTCTGCCACAAAATATAACCTCTTTACAATTATTTCATTTGACTCACAAATACGAATATTTGGGTCTCCTTTCCTCCATACTAAACCATTTCCTTAATAATTCTGTACAATGTTGTGCATGACTCTGAATGAAAAAAATATCATACTTTTCCTTCACGTACTGCCAAACATCTGTAAGTGAGAGTCTTCTGCCTGTTGCAAATGAATAGGTCTTTAGGAAGTCTTCAAAAAGTGAGCCACATACTTCATCATTACTCTACATATAAAATATCTTACCATTATCAGCTTCCTGGTAAATATATCTGCTAATAGCTTCTCTTGCAAATCCATCAGCTGAATCTCTCATGGTCGTGAACGCTTCCTCTTCTTATTTTTAATATATTTTCCTGCCTTATAATCCCTAATAACGTTTACCAGAGCTGTATAAGGTCTCTGTAATATATGAATATATTTCAATAAAATAATTATGATTCACATTGTGAAGACGTTCTTGAGGCATGCAATAAAGTCAATAATTATTGTGACATTGATGGCTTACCCCCACAATTACAGCTACCTTTGCTATGACACTGCTCTCAGGAAGTTTCACTTCTTTACGAGAATTTTTCTCGCTCTTGTACTTATAAACATTAAGAAGGACCTGCCTTTCACCACTCGATAAAATCCACTTCCCCTTCTGCTTCACTGGAGAGTTATTTCTGGAATTACCTGACATTTCTAAAAATGTCAAGCCCAGCGCACAATAAGATTTTCCTTAGGAAACAATTCGCCCACTGGAAACGCAAAAAAATGGCTTTTTCAGCACGCAAGTGCGGGATGCGGCTCACTCGCATAAGCTCACAATCTCCACACGTTTTGCTGGTTGAAACCGTTGAAGTTGGCACAAATTCATTTCGCTCACATGCATGCCAGTCTCCAGCCAAAAAAAAAAAAAGTCCCTGGCAGCTGTACTTCCATTACGTGGGGAATTTACGTTGGGGTTGGCACCTACTTTCTCCAACTTAAATGGTAATCAAAAGTCCCTAAGTCAATGTAGTATGTATGGCGGGTGGTTTACGGGAGGTTGGTATTGCCAAGCTCTCTGGGTCAAATCTTACTCCCTCCATGCGAAAGAAACAATTAAAGACTGTCCGTAAGTATACCCTCTACATGTAAGTCTCAGATATTAGAACTACAAAAGAGCGATGGAGGTTACATGCCATAAAATGACTATAAGTAAATATACCCTCTACATGTAAGACTCGGATATTAGAACGACAGAAAACCGGTGGAGGTTACATGCCACACGATACCATATTACATACGAAAGAACGCTCTGTAGAAATCATCTAGTAATAGAACGACATAAAAGCATTGGAGGTTACGAACGACAGAAAAGCGATAAAGAAACGGGAATGCTCTGTAGAAATCATCTAGTAACAGAACAACATAAAAGCATTGAAGGTTACTTTCCATAAAAGTCTTTCATAACAAACAAGTGAAGATCTGCTAGCTTAATATGAACTATAGTAAGTAAATATACCTCTATTAAGGTCTCAAATATTAGAACGACAGAAAAGCGACGGAGGTTACATGCCATGAAGTTTGATTCGAAAAAAAACAAACATGTGATCTTTAAGCATGGAAGTATAATTACTTATAGCGTTCAGATATTAGAACGACAGAAAGGCATTGGAGGTTACTTGCCATAAAGCTTCATTCAATAGAAACAAGTGACAATCTGCTCCCATTTTACGCATTGTCGATATTATACACCCCCTACTTATACGTTTCAGATATTAGAACGACAGAATTGCAATGGAGGTTACTTGCCATAAAGTTTCATTAAAAAGAAAGAAACAATTGAAGATCTGCTTGCGTTTTAAGCACTGTAAATTAAATACATTTTCTGCTTATGTCTCAGACATTAGAACGACAGAAAAGCGAAGGAGATTACATGCCATATATTTAATTCGAAAAAAACGTGTGAAACATGCTTTTAAGCACGGAAAGTATAATTACTTAAAGCGTTCAGATATTAGAACGACAGAAAAGCATTGGAGGTTACTTGCCATAAAGCTTCATTCAAAAGAAGTGACGATCTGCATTATAATAAATACACCGCCTTCTTATACGTTTAAAAATGGCGTTAAAAGATGTTACGTTAAAGACGACAAAATTCTGATGGAAACTTTCCACATTCATTCAAATTCATTCATCATCTAATTTCATTCAAAAGAAAGTATCTGCACATACGTCTCAGATATTAGGACGACAGAATTGATATGGAGGTTCCTTTTCATATAGTTTTATTCAAAAGAAACAAGTGAAGATCTGCTCGCGTACTCAAGCATTGTAAATTACCCCCCCTGCATATATCTCAGCTATTAAGGCGACAGAAAAGTGATGGAGGTTACGTGCCATAAAAATTTAATTCGAAAGAAACAAGTGAAGATCTGATCGCCTTTTTAAGCAAGGTAGATATAATACCCTCTCTACTTCTCTACTTATTCTCTTTTAATAAATGCTGGAGCTCATACAGATGTAGTAAATGTTTTGGGGGAGACTTATTTAACACTGCCTCTAGAAGTTGGTTCAATCTTTTCATTTGCAATGGGCGGTTAAAATGGAATGAAGAGTTTTTAACTACTCATTGGTTCTAGATGCTGCATTGGATATTCTGCAAAGTTAAATGCCTTTTAGCCTTAATGTTGGGCTGCAAAAGTTGTTAAGGAATACAATATTCCATTTGAAAACGAAATGCCCAAAATGTTGATTGACTTTATTGTCTTGCACAGAAAAAGCATTAACAGTCGTGAGAAGTTCTAGGAAAGAAAGTGCTGTTTTTTTGGTCACAATGAAAGACAAATTTTCAATTTTCTAACCAACTTACTATTTTATTTCTATTCTTCACAAAAAATTCCCTAATTTAAACAAATATTTGAGCTATTTTACAATTTAAGCATTTCTCACTACTTTCTGAGAAATTCACTTTACATTATTTTATGTGTATCATTTCTTTTTTTTATATTCCCAACATTGTAATTTTTTAAGTTAATAAAGAAGGAAAATTTACACATTATTGGAGTTTGACATACTATGGTTGTGAATTCTGTTATTCATATGGGTATGAACAGTACTCTTTACTTTAACTTCTGACGTATTGTTTACCTGGTCAATTATCAATGTGTTTGAGGACTTCCTTCATAAACACAAGAGAATAATTTTTAGATTTACATACTTAATTATGACAAAACATTTGTAAAAATTATACGTTTACCTTAAGTATTTAGATAAATGCACCTCTTGTGGTGATAGTTACAAATATTGTAATATGTCATATTGCAATTGTCAATTGCAATTGTGTGGTTTCAATTCAAAATTTGTCAAGTGAAAGAAGGAATTAGAGATTGCCATACTTCTTTTTGAATGTATCCTGTACTTAAAAATAGCCAATTTTTAACTTGATATGGTTTCCATTAGTAATTTGTTTCCAAACATTGATATTGTACAATTTGTGGCAGCTGTAACATTGCATAATTATGGCAATGGTTTTGACTTGGTAATAATCTCTTGCTAGTCTACTTTACTATGAAAGGAGATAAATACCAAAGAATAATAGAAAACAAAAAATAAACACTACTAATAAAATGAAATCTTAATCCCCTTGAAAGAAAATTTTTTGACCTGATCTTCATGCCATGCTTCAAATGTGACCTTGTAAAGGTTAATGCTGCAAAGGCTACTAAAAAAAAATATTGTCCATTTAATTTCAAATCACATGCCAAAAAAAAAATTATTCACTTTATATTGCTTTTAAAACATTTAAAAAAAAATTAGTATTATCTTGGTCCCGTATGTATACGTAGTTTCCTTGGCCCCCCTTTATTGTTTGTACAATTATTTGAAATGTGGAATCCCATTCCTTAATTAAAAACATGTTCCACTTAGGCCAAGATATTATTGAAGGATTATGGTAGACATATAATACATGAGGAATTGGGAAGAGTCCCCATGCCTGAAACACAATTGAAATTATTCTTACATTAAGTTTCAAACCCACAAGCCTTAGCACAGTCCATGTATTTTTGACTCGCTCACCTCAGTCCTGTCTCACAAGGCTGAATCACTTGGCCGTATTTGTAAACAACGTATGGTTATGTAACATGATAATAATTTAATAAAACTACTAATATTACCAAAAGTGACATTTATATCCATACACAGTCTTTAATGAGTTTTGCAGTATTGAATCAGTGTGTTTTAATTTCGTTTACACTGTTTCCATAGCAACAATCTAAACAAAGTTAAATGAGCTTTAAAATCTGTTATCACATGCAGTAATGAACAATTTTCTCAAAACTCAATGTGGTAGAACAGAGCATTGTATTTACAACACAGGTATTTTATTTCAATTATCAGAATGGTGTAGTTCATTTTCATGTGTTATTTGTACTGAGTAAACAGGGTTTTATCAAATTGTACATTTTTTTCACATTTTCTGTTTTTTATTCCTTATCAGTAGAATTCAAGTATTACTTTAAAAATATTATGGAAGAGGAAAACCCAATTTTCAATGCCAATTTTAAAAAAAAATTGGAGCCTTTTTCAAGAAAATGTCATTTGAGTCTTTCTGAAAAAATACTTTTAAGCCATTTTCCTCACAAATGTTATAATGCACAAAAATTCCTGTAATGTAAATTTGAATCATGTGAGAGATATGTTTAAAAAAAAGCCTTTGTGTAATTTTTAAAATACCAAAAATATACATCAAAATGGCAAGCTATTTAGTACTATCCACACAAAATGTTTAAAGAAAATATTTGGAGATATTTTTGAGAAAAAAATTGTTTTTATTATTGCTCATATTTCAATTCCTTTCTATCCCATATGGCAATTCATCTCAAAATTCTAAAAAATGACTAATATTTTCAAAATTAAGTCTATGACATTAATGAAAGAACTAATTATGGAGAATAAATTTCATTTGATCAAATCTTTATCTTCAAAACTGCAGTTTTGTGAGAGAATCCAAAATATGTCAAACTTTTGTAATTTTCAAAAATTTAGAGTTATCAGTTCAACTAGAAATTCATAGAAAATTATTTATAGAAATTTTTAAAATGTTTTCATAGAAAAAATGAGACAAGTCAGATAATGAGTTCGGTATACAGAAATAATTTTCCATATATAGAAAAGGTTTTAGAGGCTATAAATTGAACTATTTTTCTGTCCCTTGAAAATATCATTTAAACCATTTCTATATACAAAAAATTATTTCTGTATGTTGAACTCCTTATCTGATTTATCTATTTTTTGTATGAAATATAAATGTACTGTACATACTATAAGTTACATTTCTAAACAATTAGAAGTGTTTAATTTGAGAAAATGTTCCAGATAAAGTGATTTAGTAGATGTGTGAACTGTATATTGAACGGAGTGCATCATGTGTACAATAAGACGTTATAATTTTTTTTCTTTGAAATTTCAATTTAATGATATTGTCAGGTACTTATGCAGTACTAATTTCATTTTACTAATCATATATATGTGGTCTCCGCCTAGGGAGTACAGGACCTTGTCGTTGGTGGCGGAGCTTGAGTACCCCCATGACCCCGAGAGCTATGTCAGCGGTAGCGTAGCTACTGGTAGGGCCTCCCTTGCCGGACAGGTCAAAGGATAGGGGTGAGACGAAGATGTACTCCAGAAGAGGATCTAAACGCCCAGAAGAGGACTTCAAGAAGAAATCTCTAGAAGAATCATGCAAAAACATTGTTAGCATGAAAAGATGGCGAAGATGTCCTGGGTAGATGCAACTCAAAGCTGTAGTGAAGGCGATGCATCTAGGGTGAGCAACCCGAAAAATTGCCCTGCAAGTTTGGAGGCAGTGAGATGGCATACCCATCACCAAACTAACCTGCATATGGGCTAGAAACCCTATCAGGCAAAAATTAAAATTTCTCACACATCGCAACAAGTACAACCGGACGCCCCATATACGACAAGGCAACGAAAAGGATATGATAATGGTTTAGCGGAACATTTACAGATAATGCCTTGGAATGTTAGATCGTTAAAAGGAAAAGAACAACGTGTAATTAATATAATGCAAGAAAAATTTGTAGATATAGCCATGTTAACAGAAACAAAGAAGAAAGCTAAAGGCTCAATGGATTTAGATGATTATGCTCTTATATATAGTGGTGTTGATATCAATGAAAGAGCTGCGTCAGGAGTTGCAATCTTAATAAGCAGAAGATGGAAAAATCGAGTTCATTCTTATAGTTCGATATCTGACAGAATTGTCACTCTTCGGTGTAAAGTAGATAGAGGATATATATGCTTCATTTGTGTGTATGCCCCAGAAGAAGGGAAAACTTTGGCTACAGAGGAATTTTACAATTCTCTACAAAAAACTCTCGATGAGACAAATAAAAATGATTATATTGTCATATCTGGAGACCTCAATGCCAGAATTGGGAATGTATCTATTGATAAGTTAATTGGCCCCAATAACGAAGATGCCCTGAATAAAAATGGACGTAAGCTAAGAGATTTTGCATGTTTTTATAATATAAAAATAATGAACACCTTTTATAAGCATAAACGTATTCATAAGATGACATGGGCAGCATGTGGTCAAATTAGTGCTATTGATTACATCATGGCAAACGATAAAGTAAGCAAACTTTTCACAGATGTAAGAGTCTACAGGAGTTAGGATATAGATAGCGATCACTTTGCACTCTTAGGAAAGTTAAAACTACTGAAGAGATGGGTTAAAAACAATAATCGCCAAACTTGTCCCATCCAAAAGATTTGGAAAGTATATTTACTAAATGAAGAATCTGTCTAACTGCTATACTAACAACGTCTGGATCAACATAACAAAACATATGAAATTAGTAATGACGTGGAAGAAGAGTGGAGGAATTTGAAAACTATAATGGAAGTAACAGCATATGAAACATTAGGTTTTACTTCAAAGAGATCTAAGAAGAAAGGGCTTAAAATATGGAATGAAGAAATTGAAGAAGCTGTTAATGAGAAAAAGAAATTATACCTGAGATATTTATCCAATAAATCCCCACAAACTAAGAAGGAATATACCACAATTTCCAACCACGTCAGGTATCTAACAAGAAAAGCCCAACAGGAATCATGGGATAAATATATAGCTGATATTGAAAATGACATACATGGACGGCAGAAATCCACGTATAAAATTATGAGGCACCTTAATAGACAAGAGAAGGATGTAGCAGATATACAGGTTATTAAGTCAGATGAATGGCTCTCTTATTATAAGAACTTATGGACAAATAAGAATGTGAGTGATAAGAATGAGAAGGTAGACAAAAATGAAAACCTTATTGAAGACAGCGTAGACCAGATAGAATTTGAGGAACTGGAAGAGGCATTAGCTAAAATGAAAAATAGGAAAGCTAGTGGTAGTGATGGCGTTAAGGCAGAAATGCTGAAATGTTGAACTAAGGAATTTAAAACAAGGCTTCTCCACTTCTTCAACCTATGCTGGAATAGAAGAAAAATACCAACTGATTGGAAACTTGCTGTAGTTCTGCCTATTTTTAAAAAGGGAGACCGAACAATATGTGACAACTACAGTGGTATAAGTCTCCTAAACGTTGCGTATAAGGTATACTCAAAAATTGTGACCTCTAGATTAAGGAAAATTGCAGAAACAATGCTGATGGAAGAGCAAAGTGGCTTTCGCCAAGGAAGGTCTTGCATAGACAATATATTTGTCTTAAAACAAATTCTAGAGAAAAACAGAATATAACAAAGAAACCCACATCTTGTTTGTAGATTACAAGAAAGCTTTTGACACTGTAGCCAGGCATACCCTCATTGAAGTACTAAGAAAGAAAGGAATCCCTGAACATCTGATTCTTGTAATTGAAAGTATGTATAATGAATCCGAAATATGTATTACTTGGAAACCAGATCGAAAAGCGAAAGTGGACCAAGGTTTACGACAAGGATGCAGTCTTTCACCGATTCTGTTTGATATCTACAGAGACGAAGCTCTTCGCGAGTGGAAGACCAGATTAAAATTTTATAGTTTAGACTTAACGAGAACAAAATTATGGACAATACTTTTTGCAGATGACCAAGCAATAATAGCAGAAGGTGAAGATATATTACAAAAAGCAACTCATGAACTGCAGCGGATAATGTCAGAATATAATCTGGAAATATCGGACACCAAAACGAAAGTGATGGCATTCCAAGGACGATACCCGGTACGCTCAAAAATTGTAGTAAATAATAAAACTGTAGAACAGATACAGCACTTCACATTCCTGGGAACAGACATTTCATTTTATGGCGAAATCGACATAAATAAGAAAATAGAACGATTCAATCAAATGAATGGTACCATAAGAAGAACACTCAGTTCAAAAGTGAGAAGAGACACTCTCATCAAATTTTATAAAGTTATGTCAATACCAACTTGCTTATATGGGAGTGAAGTGTGGGCAATGACAAAAAAAGATATCTCAAGACTGCAAGCAGCAGAAATGAGATATCTTAGAGCGGTAGCGGGATATAGTCTCCTAGATAGACAAAGGAACACAAAAATCCGAAATGAGCTAAATGTAGAATGTCTCATAGAGAAAGTCACTAACTACAGACACTCTTGGCAAGAACATCTGTTGCGAATGAACAACGACCGCATTCCTAAACAAATGGCAAATTATCAACCAAGAGGAAAGAGAAACATAGGACGTCCAAGAATGCGTTGGAAGGACCAGTACTAAGCGGCATAACAGGCCTCATGCCTAAATACTTGAAGATAAGAAGAAGAAAAATATGTGGTATGAATGTTTAAAAATTGTTAAGTAGTATTCATGGTGGAATTTCCAATTTACCCAATTTTTCTCAAAATTGTTTAAAAGAATTTGCAAAAATTCTATAACTTTTTGTGTGTTTCAGAGTTTCTATATATTGAATATTATCGAAGAAAATCATCAGTTTCGATGTATGGAGGTCTGGCTGTAATTCTCTTGAAGCACATTTCAACACAAATTTGACAATTAAATGTGCATTTTGGCCTTTAAAAAAATAGCAGTTAGCAATACGACCCAGTGGCAGTGGTGACTTAAGTTCTCCCAGCGCAGTTCTTATGCATTGCTTTGTTATCTGGGCGGCATTGCGAAAGCAACAATTGGCGATTCATTTGGCCTATATGCATGATGAATATTTTATGATCGAGCCACCTGCCAGCAGCTTGCCAGAAGCTTGCCAGAAGCTTGCTAGCAGCTTGCCAGAAGCTTGCTAGCAGCTTGCCAGAAGCTTGCTAGAAGCTTGCTAGCAGTTTGCTAGCAACTTGCAAGAAGCTTGCTAGCAGCTTGCCAGAAGCTCGCTAGCAGCTTGCCAGAAGCTTGCCAGAAGCTCGTTGGCAGCTTGCCAGCATCTTGCCAGCATCTTGCCAGCATCTTGCCAGCATCTTGCCAGCAGCTTGCCAGCAGCTTGCGTGCAGCTTGCCAGCAGCTTGCCAGAAGCTTGCCTGCAGCTTGCCAGCCACCTGCCAGCAGCTTGCCTGCAGCTTGCCAGCCACCTGCCAGCAGCATGCCTGCAGCTTGCCAGAAGCTTGCCAGCAGCTTGCCAGAAGCTTGCCAGCAGCTTGCTAGAAACTTGCCAGCAGCTAGCCAGCAGCATGAGAGAAGCTTGCTTGAAGATAGCTAAAATTTATTTTTTAAATTTCTTAAAAATGTTTTTTCGATATTACTTTCTTCCACTTACGTTGTTATAAGAGAAAAGTATGTAATCGTGCGCCGGAAAAGGCGAAGCAGCTTGCCAGCAGGGCCGAAGAAAACTTTCTTGTCCTTCTTTGCTAGCGTGCTAGAAAGAAGTTTGCTAGAAGCTAGAAGCTTGCTAGAAGCATGCCAGCAGCATGCTAGAAGCATGCCAGCAGCATGCTAGAAGCGTGCCAGCAGCATGCTAGAAGCATGCCAGCAGCATGCTAGAAGCATGCCAGCAGCATGCTAGAAGCATGCCAGCAGCATGCTAGAAGCATGCCAGCAGCATGCTAGAAGCATGCCAGCAGCATGCTAGGAGCATGCCAGCACCATGCCAGCAGCATGCTAGAAGCATACCAGCAGCATGCTAGAAGCATGCCAGCAGCTTGACAGAAGCTTGCTAGCAGCTTGACAGAAGCTTGCCAGCAGCTTGACAGAAGCTTGCCAGCAGCTTGACAGAAGCTTGCCAGCAGCTTGACAGAAGCTTGCCAGCAACATGAGAGAAGCTTGCTTGAAGCTAGCTAGCATTTTTTTAAAAATTTGTGATCGATATTACTTTCTTCCACTTACGTTGTTATAAGAGAAAAATAGGTAATCGTGCGCCGGAAAAGGCGAATATTCGGCCGAAGAAAACTTTCTTACCCTTCTTTGCTAGCGTGCTAGAAGGAAGTTTGCTAGAAGCTAGCAGCCTGCTAGAAGCTAGAAGCTTGCTAGAAACTAGAAGCTAGCAGCTTGCTAAAGGCATGCTAGAAGCATGCCAGCAGCATGCTAGAAGCACGCCAGCAGCTTGCCAGCAACTTGCGAGAAGCAGCTTGCCAGCAACTTGCGAGTAGCAGCTTGCCAGCAACTTGCGAGTAGCAGCTTGCCAGCAACTTGCGAGAAGCAGCTTGCCAGCAACTTGCGAGAAGCAGCTTGCCAGAAACTTGCGAGAAGCAGCTTGCCAGAAACTTGCGAGAAGCAGCTTGCCAGAAACTTGCGAGAAGCAGCTTGCCAGCAGCTTGCGAGAAGCAGCTTGCCAGCAGCTTGCGAGAAGCAGCTTGCCAGCAGCTTGCGAGAAGCAGC
>BLKR01017211.1:0-14217 GCA_011170035.1 Teleogryllus occipitalis
AAAATTAAATTTAATATTTAATTTGTAATTTTTTAAATGAATATTCATTCAGACTGTCCTGGGTTACGTGTCCTGGGTACTTGTTAAAATGGACAACAGGTACCTTTCTCGGCTTGAAGGGTCGGGGAACTGGGCATGCGTTTTCTTACGACTTTGGGCAAGGTAGGGCTCTCCCATCCATCATGTATCATCTCTCAACACCCTTCCACCTTTCCCCTGCCGGCCTGGAAGGCTTAGGGTATTTGCGCCCGAGTAGGCATTACCCCCAGGGGCGTGGGTTCGAATGCCGCGTAGGTTGTGTGTCGTGTCTTGGCGGAACTCTCCAGTTCACAAACTACGTTCACAACCCCCTTCCGTCCAACACAAGAAAGGGATATCCTGCCACATATCCTGCTGTATGCCGTCGATTTGGACCTACAAGTACCTCGAAATTGCAATAACCGCGAGAACTGACTGATTCTATGGACTTCATTTCAGAGCTGAAGAAGAGGCGGATAACATCCCGACATTGTGTAAATAAGAAAACATGAGAAGGTTGTCGTGGAATAAAAAGTTGGGGTACGTCCAATGGGAGGGTTACCTAAGTTTAGGTTCAGTATTCCGTATACTGTATTCCGCCTAAGTAGACATCAATTTTATTTTTACTCATTAGTAAACTGTAAGTAAACACTTTGTAATTGAATAATTTAGTTTCCGTTCTTTTAATAAAAACAACACACCTTTGCATTATGTAACGTATCATATTTCTTCAAGTGTACATTTAATTTTCTTCACTCTACACTTCTTTTACAAAGCTTACGTACCTGCATTGCCAAATAATTTTATAGTTTATGTCATTAAGTAAGTCTCTTAAGTTTCGTTCCCAGTCACTGTCCATCGTATGACATAGATATCTTACACAAATATCTTTTATTAATTTTAATGAAAATGGTGGTTTTGCAGAGGAAGTTAGAATGGAAATTACGGATATAGGAATTTTTTTCGTTGTTTCATACTTGGTTTTATAATAGTTGCTAACGCGTAAACTAGCTCCCATCCAGAATTTGTTAATGTCTTCGAATATTAAAATTTTCACTAAAACATCTTGTTAGTTGCTTTCATTAATTTAGTTTTGGGTAAGGAGAGCCGAGGCTTATTGAAAGGTGATTTGCCAACAATTTGTCGAAGTACTATACTATTATGTTTACTCAACGCAACCCATCAGGGGAATGAAAAGAACAATTAAAACAATCGTTACGAACAATCGAGACAGATGCAAAGGAACTGCAGCAATAGATGAGCACTCCCACTCAAAATAAAGGTATTTGTTATTTATATGAATGTATTCTCATAAAAAAGTGGCATTACAAGAAGAACTGAACGCTCCCGCCGATATTACAAATAACCGACTTGGGTGGTAATAAACCTCGGCTATCACCTCTATTGATGAACTTCGGCCGCATCCATTGTGTACTCTATTTTGCTCTAATGACGTTAATGACTATGAGCATACAATAGGACAACAATTTTGATCTAAAGAGATGCATTTAGTAAAGTTAGACAAATAGAGAAGCGTCTAGTAAAGAACCATCTAAACAACGAATTAACTCCGCGGCCTTGGCAGCGAACGTTAAAATATGAGCGAGATTATGATGAATGGGATTTTTTTCTATGCAGGGAATATGAAAAACACGCAGCTGCCTGTTGTCTTATTATAGCTAGAGCTAGTTTGATTCTCACATAAATTTTAATATTTCTATTGGATCTTGGCATTTAACATTGACAAAAGTAAGTGATGGCAATGACTTCCTCGACCAGATGAAACTAGTTTCATTATTTTGAGGTGGACAAACACGTAATTTGAACTTACAATCAATAGTCAATGCAACGATCATTTTCGTCGAAAACCAGAAAAAAATTTCTTGTTTTTGGTGTAGATCTTTTGTAAATTCTAGAAGATCAGAAATGACATATTTGCTTATAGTCTGCTGTATTTGATTTTTAAAAGCATCGTCTTTTTTAATAAATTGGAAATCTATGTAATGAAAAACCTCACGGAATAAAATTTAAGTTTGCAATTTTAAATAGAGCACAACAAAGTTAGGCTTAGTCCTGCTAAATCTCAGTCCACGGAATCATAGCAGAGCAGTGTTATCTAATAGAAGTGCATTCGCAAACAAAAGTGTTCCAGAAGAAGATCCAAAAGAACACGACACATAGCAAAAGCTGAGGCCAGGGAAAAAGAAAGACAGACGGAAAGAAAGAAAAAGATGTTTTTGATGGAGACATGGAAATCGGAATGCAGAAAACTGTCATAATTCTGTAAATAAAACCGCCAAATAGGTAGGAAGTGACACTATTTGCAATTTACCATGCCTAGTGAGTAGGCGGCGTGAGGGGTCAACGAGATAGCGACCATGAAATGTCAGCTCTGTTTTCATTCGCCAGCAGTCATTCGCCTCTGGAAGCAGCGCGGAATAAGATGTTTGGCTTGTGGGCGCGCTGCGCCGCCCGCCACAAGCTGCGTCCAGATGGAAATAGCAGCGCCCGGCGTTGGCGATAGGGTCCGCCGAAATAGCCCTCGCGATCGTTCATTGTCGGGGCAGAGAGCGAATCGCGCGACGTGCGACGGCGGCGGCTGTGGGAGACGCCCCCGCCCGGAACAGGCCCCGAGAGGGCGCCCCTCCCCGTCCTACCTCTGCGAATGTTACGACCTCAATTTAGAAAAAAAAATTCATGTCAGGAAAATTCATGTTATAATAGTGATCAATTGAAGGGCTTGGGGAAGTAACAAGGTAACTCACGCCAGCCACAGGAAGCCTCCCGCTTTTCGTCACATCCGGAGAGATGGCTCAGTGCATCAACCGATGTCACTGCAATGCCTCTCTCCGGGAGGTCCTAGGTTCGAGTCCCGACGTCGGCTTGTCAGCTAGGTTGGCTTCAGTCGCTGTCTGGAGGTGTATTCTAGTGGCCGGTTGTTCTGATCGGTAGTTTTCGGTGGTTTCTCCGATCAACACTAGGCGAATGCCAAAGCCGTACCCTGTCAAACGGGCCACGGACCGCGCGCGATCTTCCCTTCTTCTTCCTTGTCCTATCTTCACCCCTTACTTACACGAACTTACACTAACATGCACTACACAACCACACATGCCGAAAGACCGGTCGGGAGCTTAGAGCTCATTCCGGCTGGAGCGGTGCCCCGTTGGTGGGAGATATCTGGTTGAAAAAAAACCGTTAGCCGATGGTAGGTCGGTGCCGGATCTCCCCATCACGCGGGGGAAGATCACCGCCATCTCCCGATGGAAAAACGCGTACTTACGGAACTAACGACCACAGTAGTTGAAGCGCCCGGAATCACTAACAATCAATCATCGTTATTAGTCATTGTTAATATCTCGATTTTGGTCGAAGTGTCTCATTTTGTTACCTTCATATAACTAGTGAAGATGCGCGGCATACTGAAACTTTTCCTCCTCGGACCTTGGTCTTATTACTCAACAACTACCCATAGAAATTTTACCATTTTTGTAGAGACCCTTTTGCTATTTCCGAAAAAATAAAGAAAAAACTTGCAGTCATTTTCCAGATGTTAAAGATCTCACAGGTATTTGTTGTAAAGTACACCCCAAAATTAAAATATCCTAATGGTCTATGGAAGGGCGCAACTAGATCTTATCCCTGTCGTATTTATCAAATTTCAGCTCAAAATCTTCTCAACTGACAGTATTATTCGTGAATCATACTTCTATCTATACTTACTAATTTACTCGTACATATATTCCGATTTTTGGGTACACAATTACGTGCTCTTCTCGCCATCTGCAATGATATTAACCATCTTTGGAGCACCACCAATAGATCTTAATTCTTACGTTTGTGTCAATTAACAATTCAAAGGAACCTTAAACACAAATTTTAACATAGATTTTACTACCAAAAATTCGAGATCGTATTGTTGAGATTCCAACTGTAGAAAATAAAGGAAGGCTAATATGAATAAGAATGGATAGTCACAAGACATGCTAAGCTTTCATAAAAATCACGATAACATTTACAAAAGGAGGAGGCTTGCAATACTTGTTGTGACTTATCTTGTTGTGTGTCGTTGTGTCTGACCCCTAAAATAATATAATTAATGATGAAACACACTCGTGTGCTTGATTGGATATTTAAATTAACGTATTTTGAAAGTAGGAGATTGCTAGAGGCACGAAAAAAAGCGTAAAAGTTGTGGATTTGGTAATCTAGTCTTCCGCTGAGCTGGATCTGATATTCAGACGTCCTGTATTTTTAGTGAATTGAATATTTACAACCTGTGTAAGTTACCAGAAAATAAAAGCAATCCGAATGTGACGGCTAGCGCAGCATGCCCAGAAGCTAATTCACAGCTTGTGTTAGTTATCAGAAAGTGAAATTGTGTAGTTTGAATGCTGGAAATGAACATTATTTATCCTTACAAACCGTGAGCGCAAAGCACGAATATGCTGGATTGATTGTTTTTTCGTGTTTCCGGGCGCGTCAAGTGCTTTGGTCATTAGTCCCGTTAGTGTAGTGCATGTTTTTTCTCGGGAGATGGCAGTCATCTTCCCCCGCTGGATGGCGAGATCCGGCACCGACCTACCGTCGGCTAGTGGGGTTTCCCCCTAACCAGGACTCTCCCACCAGCGGGGCACCGCCCCAGCCGGGACAAGCTCTAAGCTCCCGACCGGTCTCCCGGAATATGTGGTAGTGTAGTGCATGTTAGTGTAAGTGGAGAGGATAGGACAAGGAAGATGAAGGAAAGATCGTGGTCCGTGGCCCGTTTGGTAGGGTACTGCTCCGGTATTCGCCTGGTGTTGATCGGTGAAACCACGGAAAACTACTGATCAGAGCAGCCGGCCGCTAGAATTCTCCTCCAGACAGCAACTGAATTTGACCTAGTGGAAAAGCTAGTGTCGAAAATCCTACCGCCGTCAGGACTCGAACCTAGGACCTCCCAGTCAGAGGCGCTGCAGTGACATCAGTTGATGCACTGAGCTACCGCTCCAGACACGAATATGCTGGATATAGAAGTAAAATATAAAGAACTGATGATGCATCTGCAGAGAGAACTGATCACTAATAAATTGTGATTATGATATGAAAAAGATGCGTTATTTCATTTACAGAATAAGTTTACACGTCACATTTTGGCTGCAGTAAACCATCTGAACTGTTAAGTGTAATTGGTCAACGGAAAGCTTTATCCTCAGTAACGGGAGTGGACTTTGACTAAAGTGGGCTAGTTTGGACTTAAGTCAAAGTTCGAAGAGTCGTAGCAGCGAGTAACTTGCGCCGTCTAACCGGAATAAAAAATAAAATTTCTTAACGTTGTGTGATAATTTCATGGTTCGTTATTTCAGAAGTAAAAAATGTAGATAGAACTTATCGTAGTTTCACCGCCTAAAATACCATAAATTAATTGTAACAAAAGTCTTTCGTTGGAATAAAACTGTGCTAAAGTTCTTGAGCAGATTTTCGGAAGGTCAAGTAATAAAGTTTAGTGTTTAATATTCTGTTGGAAAACTTTCACTTGTCGAGTACCTCATAAAAAACATTACTTTTCGGTAATTAACTGTTGCTTAGAATATAATTACGATATTTAAAACAGAGAGTATATATTAAATTATGTTTGCTGTGTATGATTGCACGCTAGTAGTTTCTCGTTGTCAGCCTTCGGTTGGAAATACCGGGCTAGCATTGAACTCCAACTTCATATTACTTACAAGGTAAAGTCTTGAATTTTGAACAATCGGTATTGTTAGGAAAATGATTTGTTCGATAAACCTTAAATTTCTCGAAATAAACATAAATGTTCATTTGTAAAACATTGAGATAATTTCGATTGTTTCTCCAGCTCCCCGATATACAAGCTATCTATTTAAGCGAGTCATGTGTCATTTATCTACAGACAGAACGTAATATTCAAAATAATACTGACATTGGCACGCATATTTGCTCACTCAAGCCGCCCAGCAGCCCAGCCATCCAGGCCAGATTACCCATCTTGTCGTGAATAATCCCCCGTTCATCGGGAAAATTTCCAACAACCCTCGGAGATCGGGATGCGAGTCTCTCGAGTGAGGGAGTATTTATTGATTTCGGGCGCGTCAATTGGTATAGTCATTAGTTCCGTAAATGTAGTGCTTGTTTTATCACAGGTGGAGTTCTTCCCCGGAAAGATGAGATCCGGCCGCGACCTACACGTCGGCATGAGGGATTTTCCTCATCCAAGTATCTCCCACCTGAGGGGCACCGGCCCAGCCGGGACGGGCTCTAAGCTCCCGACTGATCTCCCGTCATGTATGGAAGTGAAGTGCATGTAAGTGTAAGTGTGTGTAAGCAAGGGGTGTGAAGAGAACGAGTAAGAGGAACGAAAGATGCCCGTGCCCCGTCTCCTCCGACATCCACCTGGTATTATCAGAGAAGCCATGGAAAACTTCCGATGAGAGTAGCCGACCTCCTGAGAGAGGCTGAAATCGACCCAGCTCTACTGGCTGGTGCCAAAAATCCTGCCATCCTCGAGACCTCCCGGTCTGAGGCTTTGCAGTGACATCAGTTGATGTCCTTAGCCATTTCAGCCGGGCGGGAGCGTCATCTATTGAGGTCATTAGTCCCGTTGGTGTAGTGAAAATATCCCAGGAGGTGACAATGTTCCTCCTAGGAAGTGAGTTCTGGCGCCATCTATACATCGGCTTGCGGAGTTTCCCTATCCACTTATCTCCCCCGCGGGGCACCACCCACCACGGCACGTTAAATTCTCCCGACTGGCCTCCAGGATTTAGTGGAGTTCGTGTTGGTGAAAGTGTATGTAATGTAGGAGAAGAGGATGAAGAAGCAAATGTCCTACAAGGGCCGTGGTCCTTTGGTTGGGTTTCGACATTCGCCTGGTGTTGATTAGAGAATCGTAGTAAAACTATCGATCTGAGCGGCAGAAGCTAGAATTATTCTCCTTGCGAAGGCTGAACTCGCCCCAGCGGTGTGGCGAGTGTCGAAATTCCTTTATCGTGGGGATTCGATCACTAGTTCCTCCTGGTCAACGATTCCGCAGGAGCAATAATCTTGCTTCTGAGCTATTGCAACCGATGCGAGTGACCCCACATTGTGTCTTGCGAGCTGATGTTGGAAAAATACATTTCTAAAAGGTGTAAACGGTTTATAGGACTGATTAGTAGTACATTTCTTTGCCACGTAGCTCCATGTTTAAAGAAGGATCTTAGTTTTTTTCAAAAATTGTACAAGTGTACTGAATAGTAAATGCCGGCAAAACAATGTTTTGTAATTCAGTGATCATTCTCAAAATTCCATTCCCGCACATTCCATAGACACTGTCAGATTTTTTCCCTTGAAAATTGTCTCCTGTAAACTTCACAGCCCTACTGATATCTGCCACTCGACGTTATTTGTTACAGTTAAATTGTCCCAGGTTACTACAAATACAAACACGAGCAGGGTCTGCGGAGGTCTGCCGAAACATCGGTACTGTGACTCAGGGCGCTCTTAATACGGGTCTAACCCCATATAGATTTGTGTAAGTAGAGTAACGGTTTATTTTTCTCAGTCATCTCAGTTTTTCTTGGGACAAAATTGAAACTAACGAGACATATCATTGTGAATCCTGGAAAAATGGTGGAAATATGTCCTAAGCAACAATTACTAATACGGTTTCATGCGTTATACTTTTGCATTCTCGAATGACGCAATGCTATATAGTAGCAACGATGCTGCCTTTGTGGCCACTGCAATTGAGTAATTATATTGAGGCCATTGATGTGACATATCTAGAAGTTGTGTTTGGTTTAGATGACCTGTGAAGAAAGTTCTGTTCAAGCAGATAATCTATAAATAGTCAGAATATTAGGTCACGCGACTTTTACTTGAGAAAATGTTTCTTTAAATTCATGACAGATATGTAGAAGTCACATAAAATGAACATAGTGTACTGTAGTAACAGTAAATCTATGATCGTTGAAAGTAAGTCAATGGTCGTTGAAAGTAAGTCAATAGTCATTGAAAGTAAGTCGATGATCGTTAAAAGTAAGTCTCTGTGCGTTACGAGTGAGTCTCTGTGCGTTACGAGTGAGTCTCTGTGCGTTACGAGTGAGTCTCTGTGCGTTACGAGTGAGTCTCTGTGCGTTACGAGTGAGTCTCTGTGCGTTACGAGTGAGTCTCTGTGCGTTACGAGTGAGTCTCTGGATGGAAAGTGTCATCCTAAGGTTCATTCAGAAAAGAGCTCGCTGGGCAGAGCTGCTCGCGAGATGTTGCTTTTGTAAATAAAATGATGTGAATGCAAATATTATGTATTAGTTACTGTGGAGAAAAACGGCATTGAGGCCATAAAAATGTTTCCCGTTTTTATGAAACGAGTTTCAAACGCACACAAAAGTGTTCAATTAAGAGATTTTGGCAAAGATTATTTATGGATTTGGAATTCACAAAAAATGAAATAAAACTGATCATTCCTTAAATCTAGCATAATTTTATAGATTTTGAAAAGAAAACATTGAAATGAGAATAAAGTTTCAAATTTTGCCGTTTTACCAAAAAATGTGAACAATTTTTCGGGAGCAGCTTTAGACAATCGACCTGAAAAAGAAAAACGAGTCCTTCCAAGGTTCGAATGTACAGTGTAGGTGCCGACACAGGATGTAATCGAAAGTGAACATTCCTGGCTATTTGAAACCGATATCTTTCTCACTCTTTGTTCATAAAACAACATCGCATCATTTTTTCTGAGTCATAAGTAATTAATGTAACATGATATCCAACTGTGGCAAAACAATACCTTGGAATCAATTTATTGTAATTAGATACACACATTAAAATACAAAAGCAATGATCTGCTATAAAAAGTAAGAAATATTTCACTTATGTTGAATTCTGATACTTTCCATTTCCCATAATAAGGATGCTTTTGCAGAAGATCACACAACCAATCAATTGAAAATGAAACGTTTCAAAAGATCCTAATCGAAACTTAGTCCATTCTGATAATTATTTTTAGGGAATTAATCACACTCTTTGAGGGAGTTTGTTGAGAGAGATAGCAAAATCTCTGATGTCCCAGTCAATAATTTTAGGAAATTTGTTCAGTTTCCGCAACAAGAAGTTCATTTTGTATTTATTACTTTGCTCTAATTTGGCGCGTATCCTAGAAGGTAGGCGTTCAATTATTTGAGAACGACTGCTACATTATCGAAAAATCTAACTGGGATATGGCCTGAGATTCGCAGAGATAAGGGTAATTAGCTTTCAAAATTAAATGATAAAATTTTTTTCCATTCAATAAATGTTACACAGGAATAATCAAATTTTACCCCCGAAACCAGTCATTGATGAAATATCCGAAAACTACACACAATATTTTTCAATTTTTTTATAATCTGAAAATCAACAAAATAGCCTTATGGCCAAATAAGAAAAACAGATGCAGTAAACGTAGAATTCAATACGGCTAGAAATGGAAAATGTTATTACAATAAAAGTTGAAATGGTGAGTTGAACTCACGTTTGCTTCCGCAAATGATGCAGGCACCTACTTCGCTTGTGGGAAGGTAGGCTTGCGAAAATGTTCTAAAACTGGCTGCATTTTCGGCTGGTTCGCCGATGAGTCATGACCCATGTGACGAAAATAAAGACATGATACGAACGTAATGGCGAACAACATTCGGCTAGTAAAAATTTAAATAAGGAAGTATTATGGTCCAAATTGGAAAGACTTAACTAGTGGTGAAATAACAGCACTTATTTTTTCCGATATTATTTGTAACGCTTACGTACTATGCAACTTGTATCCTATGAACACGTTGCCTTCTCTGGATATAATTCTCTTTATCGCAGGAGATTCGATACAAAATACACCTATTCTTCTTGAAATCCCAAGGATTTTATGTAAAAGGCACTTTTGGCATACAATTTAATGTATTGTGTAATATCCTTACGAAAAGATTAAAACAAAAATATGCCCCTCGGATTTGAACATCGAAGCCAGATGCTTACCCACTTCGCTGCGAAGGTTCTCACAGTGAATCTTCTTCAATAAATACTTAACGCAATGGTAGTTCTAACATCTAAAACGTAAAATATTATGATACAATACAAAATTAAGAGAGAACTGCTAATTTTGGAAAATAGTCTACATGAAATGATTTAAAGAGCCGTTGAAGAATAGAACGCATCGCGAAAATTTCTCTCTTTAATATTGAAGTTATAGGACATGTTTAAAAAACGGTTGAAATTTTGAAATTTTCGAAATTTTATAAGTTATAATGAAATCGGACCTAAGTCACATTCATAATTGCGGTCTTTCTCTATTCGAGCAAAAAAAGGAAACAAAATTTGGAACCATCTATTAGAAAAAATTGAAAATATCCTTGGAGTTTCAGGGAATGTATCCCTTAAAATTATAAGTTCCATTTCAAATTCGCAGGGCCTCGATGTTGGCAAGACCTATGAAGAATTTTCCAATTTGAGGATAATCCCGAGTACGGTTTAGGTGCAAGTGTTCATACATAAACAATCAGACGGACTGACTGACTGACTAAACAGGTGTAAAAAACCGTTTTGGTATTGAGAAACTGTATTACGGCAGAAAAATGCGTGAAAATCTTGACATCGATTTCCAGAATTACGCATCTTGCATTTTTCTACGTGGTTATTCCGTATGTACAAGAAAATAAAAAGTGCAATCTTACAGAAGCAACATAAATATAGTGGATTTTGGAAATTTAGACTGATAATTATATTAAAATGTCACAAAACATTTGTGCAAGTACAGTTTACATCTCTCTGAGCACAATAAGGTCTTTTAAACTTCTCTGAGGGTCCCCACCATGGCACGGCGGCCTCAACTCTTGTGCACTACAAGGAGTTTCGGAAAGAAATATTCATCGGGCACATGACTAATACGGCGTCATACTACGAACTTTACCATTTCAGTGAAGAACTCGGCGTGTATACAATTTTAATGATACAAAAATGTGTCCCTAGAAATTCTAATTAAAAAAAAATAATGTTCCTAACACACACACACTTAATGCGACGCGCATCATTATCATGAACCCGCTCTTCTAGTGGTCCAAAGTAATTAAATTAATTTTTTTAGAATCTTTCAGTGAACTATTTTAAAGATGATATTTATTCGCTAGGCTCAGTCTGAAACCATAACATTGTGTACACAAAAATGTTTTGCTATCCTTCGTTAGTGGAAAAGTAAAAAGAGCAACGGAAAGAAATTTATGAAGAAGTCGTCAAGTGGCTGGTAGATGCGGAATTAACCCTGCGAGCCTGCACTTTCATATCTAACGAAGCGGAGCAATAAGTGCATTGCGCCGCACCGCTAACTACTCGAACCTCCGCCACTACCGCCATCGCCTCTGAGGCTGCTTGGAAGAGAATATTGTCGAGTTCATGAATACCTGTGACATTACTTGATCTTTTATATACCACCGCATGCTCCTTGTTAACTGATATGCAGGAATTATCGTGGCTTAAACTAAAACTCGGGGTTGGTTCTCGGATGTAAATTGCTTCTTTTGTGGTGTCCCCTCCCAAATCCCTCGTGTGAGGGCCGCCCATTGTGGCGTGACGCGAACCCTGAGTCCTTCTGGGCCGCTTTGCTGGGAGTCGCTGCATCGCGCGAGGGCTGCTTGGGCGCGGGCGTCTGGCGTCGGACGCTGGAGGTCGCGGGGCCGTTGCCTCTGCTGCCCGCGCCGCCATTGCCATCGCCGCCGCCGCCGCCGCCGCCGCCGCCGCCGCCACCGGGGCCGGCGCGCAGCCGCGGGCGCGAGCGCACGTGCGGCTCGGCAGCGCGCCCATGGCGGCCGCGGCCCTTATTGTTGCCTTTGCCGAGCGAACGAAAGCCGGCGCTCCACATACACTTCCATTGAATTCCTTCCTTTTGACACATCAGCTGACGCGGTTATCCAATCGGGAGCTTCGTTTCGACTTAATGTTTTGGTGTTGAAACTTCCGATTCGATAACTGCGTCACAGCTGATAATCTATCTCAAATATATTTAAAACGGAGTATAGAAAGAAAGTGTGGGGGAGAAGTGGAAGTAGACTGGTGTAACGTTCAGGTGCAAGGGCACAAGTGTATGTTGTCTTAACATATAGAGATTGCTTGCTTCTGACTCGACTTAGCGTCCTTTCTGAAGTGAATGGAGGAAAATCGGGTGAGATCATTCTAAAAGCACCAGGGATAGAAAAGGATGGAAATCTGTGTGTATTCTTTAATTCCTCTTGACTTGCATTTCATCATGCGATTGTGAGTTGCGTGAATGTGTTTTAGTGTGTGCCCAAAGGGAAGTGAAGGAATTAATAAACACATGCTTCTCTGTTTGTATAATTGCTCTGGATATTATTTATCAATGAAAGCTTAGAATCATTGAGAAAAAAAGGAAACAATTCGTTTCACCAAGAGATAAATCTAAAATTGGAAGGGCTGTATATTGAGGCGTAATGTGACTATTTCACAGTTGAATCATTCGCTGTTTCACCTACGCGTCCACACCTATCTACTTTCAGAGAAGAGGAGTGTCGTATCAGATGTAGAAAGCGTTGCGATGCCTGTCGTCGCGAGTGGATTAACGTCCGTTGAACACACCCACATTAGCCAACACAGTGTTCCTTCAGTCTGTGGACCGTGGTCTGAACTCAAATTCAGAGGCCACTGAATTTGTATGTCACTGGGAAGCGTGCGTCACCATCTGAATCATATTCAAATTGGCATAATTACATTTAATATCAAAAATCATTATTTCGAGAGATTAATTTAAACGAGCATACTAAATTATTGACCCATCTTAGTTTTTCACAGGTAGTGATTTTTTCTGAATTTCCAATTTTAACACCATACATTACACGTTCTACTAAGACACTTGTAATTTTCAGGTGCCTCTTGGGCACACTCGTGTGCATAATATTTTACATTAACCATCAATATTTGCACATCCTTTGTAAGTAACTGGTTACTTTTCTATTTTTTATGACAACTTCATTGATTTTTACAGTAAAACAGATTTTCGTAGTCTGCCACTGTCACCCCAAAGAGAAAAATCTCATGTCACATATCTACATTTAATTAAGTAAGCAAGTAATACTCGTACCAATCCGCATAAGTGAAGTCCAAAGATTGAGAGAACAACAACTTCCAAAGGTCTTACTACATTATAAACCAAAATTAAAAAGAAAAGTTGGGCACCCAAGTTCTGTTCAAGAAGGCAATGTCTATAAAAAAAACAAACAAATTATGAACCCGTGTCAATGATAATGAAGATTTCATAATTGGTGAGGTAGTAAAGACCGTATAATCCCAGTTGTTTGTCGCCAGTATCCCGTTAAGGACGTAGCTCGAGAAGTGCCATTCTTGGGTAAATAAGGGGTTGAGGATTCTGCCGGTCATTGGGTGTCCGCGGGCGTTCGCGACCACGGGGCGTAATGGGTGCAGCCTCCAACCTTTTGAATCGTCGCGTGCCCGTGCGATTGTCGTGCCCCGCGACTGCTGCCAACGCCACGTGCCCCACCTTCGCAACGCCCGGGGCAGCCCTCACGCCACCGGAGTGATGCGGGACTGGACTAGACTGCATTGGTCTGGACTCGGCAGAATGGGATGAGACGAAACCAGACGGGTCAGGTAGAGACGGGCAGAGATGTGCGGGGCCATGTGGGGGTGGTGCGTGCGGGGACGGGGCGTGCGGGGGCGGGGTGCGCAGGAACGGGGGGTGGGGGCGGGGGTACATGCGGGGGCGGGCGTGTAGGAGCGGGGGCGGGGAGGCGTGCGGGGGCGGGCGAGGCGGGTATGGGTGGGGGCAGGGATGGACGGACAGAGGACGGACGGGGACGGGAACAGTCGAAAAGGGTCGGGCAAGGCCGGACAGGGGACAGAGAGGGACGAGAAGGGCCGGGCACTGGACAGGTTTGGACGGGAAGGGCCAGACAGGGGACGCGCAGGATCTAGCTGTTCCGAGGCGGGAGGAGACGAGGCAGGATGGGACAGACCGAGCCGGGACGGGCCGGGCCGTGTCGGGTCGGGGGCCGACATCGCGGAGCCTGATAAGCGTTTTGCGAAGTAGTCGGACCGCGGATAACGTGTGTTTATGGTGCAGATTAGCTGCGTCATCTACATTCATTGCGAGGGCGGATTAGTTGATAAATTTTCTTACGTGTCTGGCAGACGATTGACTTGGCACAAGGACCATTTGGGTCGTTAACCCGTCTC
>BLKR01017212.1:0-14216 GCA_011170035.1 Teleogryllus occipitalis
AATTGACTGTTCTCACCGTAAAAACATTGAAAAATGATAATGATATATGGGTTGAGGAAAACGGATTTCCAAAATTTTACTTTTCGTGATGAATCAAATAAAGTTTTTACAAGAAAATGAGGATCTTCCAAACGTGTTTTGCCGCAAATATATCGTGACAAAATAACAGTGACAATGATGAATAAACGAGAACCGCCGGTCCTGCTAAGGTATGCTTAGCCGGACTAAATATGTATCACCCTAATGTATCACCTGGTAATATAGAAACCGGCAGAGTTAGTCTTGTTTTTTCACTTGTCGTTTGCCATCTTGAGCTGAATTGAAGAGAAAGAAATAAAATTTGACGCTGGGAATTTTCTTTGTCCGCTACGATTTTTTAAAAATTATTCTTTTGTAATTCGAATAAAATTCAGAGACTGCTGTGAATTAGTGTCTAAGGTACTATGCATTGTTTTGTTCAATGCTTCAGAGAAAACAAAGAATTTAAACCTGCAACAATAATTTATTTTTCTGGCTATCTATTGAAGTACGATGATACGATATAATATGAATATGATCTGAAGTACGATCTATTGATATACGAATTCAATTTACCTTTTTCATCGTAGATTCACAAGACTTCTCCAAAACATTGACAGTATTAACAGACATATTTCTTGGATTACTTTTTTTTGCTTTGCAACGTCTAATGGAAAGGGAACTTGCGTAGGGGTGGGGGGAACAACTAAAGGTGTATCATTAAAAGCTAACCTTCAAACCTGCCAGGAACTTATTAATTCACCCAGGAAGTTATTTAAGTGGGATGATGAAAATGTTAAGGTTTTATATTTTTAGCAATGCTGAACAATACTTTGATAGAGCAAGTTTTCAACAGTGATATTAAAGTAATAAAAATGTAGAAGGCTAAAAGAACATAAATTCATGTGTTTATTAAACAGTCAATATACAATATTCTCTGTAAAATAAAGTAAACGAAATATCAATATAACTGTATCACGTACTCTTATTTGTATAAATATTCCGTCTTTTTAATACTAAGTTGAGTTCGTTTCATTTTTTAAAATTCAAATTTAACGAGAAACAAAAGTCATAAATACGGCACGTTGTAAGATGTTAAGTGATATTCCTGTTTATTGCTCTGTGAAAGTATAACGATTGTATTCTTCTACTGCTGATTGGTACATGCTTGGTGAGAGACGGTATGGCAGACGCTGGAGGAAAACAGAAAGTAAAATTTTCTATTGTATTTAATTTCTCATCATTCTCCGAGACTTACGATAAGACGCATATAAAACACTTCAGGGAGAACATTGATATTTTTTGAATTTTTAAAATGTTGGGTTACAGATGAAATTTAAAATACAAAAATAAAATTAGACAAAAAGTGAATTTAAAAAATAGAATAAATTCAATACATACAACAAACGAAAGATCTCCAATTCAGAAGTATACATATCTTTTACGGCTCTCGCACGCAACAAATCCTTATAAATAAGATCTCTAACAAAAGAGAATTTAACGGAGACGTGACGTATTGCACTTTTACTTCAAAAATATGAAGAATTTGTTTTAAAAACCATTCTAAATATTTGTCAAAAGCAACCCGCAGCACTCCGTCAGTTATATCATTAAATAACTCCTAAACTAAGAGATTTACGGTCTTGAGAACTATAATTTTGAGGCCAATGGCCTTGAAGAAATGTTCATTACAACGTAATATGAGGATAAAAATGGACATATAATATACAGGATAAAATGGATAATATACAGGATAAATTGAACATTCTATTGAACTTTTTCCGGTTTAGAGCTGATCAATACTACCAACACTACCTATACATGGGGGAAAATAGAATATATCCCTCCATGACCTATATTTCAGACCTTGGTAATGTTTCTCCATCTTATATTTACGCTTTCTCTGTACCCAGTAGTTTGCTCAGACGACGAGATTTATTTGGGTAATTATTAATTCAGGATTTTCTCTCGCGGCAACTACAAGTACTTGATACTGATGATTGTTTCTCATGCGTGTAGTGCAACAATTCATTTAACGTTTTACCGTCGTCTACAAGTGTTGTGTACCTAATTGTGAAGGTAGCTACGATGGAAACAGACGACATGTTCCCATGTTTCAGATTCACGATAATCTTAGGAAAAATTATGGTAGGGTTTAACATGCGAGAGTTCTCGCACGGGTTGGCTAGTCATATTTTTTTCTTGCACCTTATTTTGTCGCAAAATATTAAATTTCTTCCACAGTTACAACACGAGTTACAAATCATTAATTTTAGCGATGCATATTTTTTGAAAAAAATTCAAAATTTCCAAAATGAATAGTGTCTCGAAAAAATTGTTTAAAAAAATGAAAAAACCTGTGCTTCACATTTTTGCTTATACTATTAATAGAAAAGAGTTACAAAAATGTGGGACATCACGGCCAAGTTCTCCTTAAATTTGTACGATTTGACGTGGAATGACTCATGAATGACTCACGAATAACGTGGAATGACTCCACCCTCAAATCTTGAATATTCTGTTTTGAACATTGTTACCGAAAACACAAACATGTGTAAGTCAACTTAATTATTGATACTACTAGTGATAATTGATAACTACTAATGTTTGATATCGACTTATCAATCCTCAATGTTTGATGCATAAATGAAGTACAAAATTAATAAGAGCATGAAGTACAAAATGAATAAGAATTGTCTTTGTTCAAAACAATAGTGCATAATATTTTTTCCGAATTACGATTACAGATGAGTTTTAACTTCTAACCAATTCTTGCTAAATGTTTGTCAACAACTGAAGTAATTTATGATACTTCCGCCTATAGTGTACCATTTCAATGAAATTTTCATCTCCCTGAGACAGGATCACTATCTTAGTTTTTTTCTCTGTGTGCAATTCAAAATTACCCATTTTGCAGTTTCTGCTCACTTTTATTTGACTCGAATACATTTATTTGCCATTCCATACCAAGGAGTGGAAAGAATAATTTCCTCTGGAGAACAAACCAATGTATACCAGAAATGTTTTCTATTGTGAAAGGTTCCGCAGTTCTGTTGGTTTCCATAATTATATAACGTAATCTGTACATTCCAACGAAAAGTGACGTGTTTGTTTTGTGCATAGGTTTTATTTTGAAAAATGTTTATTAGAGCCATCCTTTTTAAATTCCTGACTCAAACATTTAATTTAATAATCCACTTAAGGACCCTGTATCATATACTGCCATAATCAGAATGCATTAATGTTCCAACACTCTGTTCAATCTCGCAATCAAATTTTCAGTCTCGCCGCCAAGGCGCAGCCCCTAACAGCTTTTTCCCGCGCGGCCACCCACTATTAAGCGCTTACTTTCACCAACCCCTCACAAGTCGCTCTCCGTGCATGCCGGCACGCTTCTACACTTCGGAAACTACTACAAAGGGGCAATAAAATCATTTACAGCGTCTTCCGCGCAAACCGCCGTTCGCACGGGCCCACGCCCGCCCAGAACAATGACCGCCGCATCTCGGCGTCGCCAGCTGGGGTCTAAGCCCTCATTAGCCAAGCGCTGGGCCACCCGGCACGCGGGGCCCTCACCCCATCGCTCGCTACCTGACAAGCAACCAGGAATGTGTACAAACATTTCTGGGAATCGCTTCGGGCCTCCCTCGCAAAAATAAGCCCATCAATGCATCTCGCCGACAAAGAGCTTTAGGTGCATTGCCGACGCCGCCCCGCTCCCTGGCCACCTGCATGCCAGATGCCTCAATTCCGTTAAAATCGCAAACACAAACGGGCCGCCATCGCGGGCATCCCACGTGCCACCGCCTTTCTTTCTGATCGCCGCCAATGTCACGTGACACTCAGTGTCACGCCAACGTCACGTGACCCGAAGACACATCACGAATAGGGAGCCGATCGCGGGCACTTCTAACTTTCCCGCCTTACCATAGGCCCAAGTCACAGCCACGTGACTCTCCCCCCCACGGCCTCAATCACACCCGCAATAATAAATACTGCGACTTCGCTCACAGGACAGAGACAACAGAGAGACAACAACCAAACGACAACCAGAACAAACAGACAACAGGAAGAACAGACTAAACAGAACTTCGCTAACTACATTGCTTCGCACTTGTCAAACTGACTCGCAAAACTCATCAAGGTCGACTGTTCCTGCCTCGCCTATCAAGGCGATTAGTACGGCCATATCTAACCAGCCTCAAATTCGTGCCACTCGCGAGCCGCAGCCGCCACTTGGCCGAATTCACGGCAAACTCCACCACCAGCTCCGGTCATCTGAGTCCGCGCCCATGCCAGTTCGCACCACCGAACTGCCTGGAGCCTACCTCAGCCCGGACAGCGACACACTCAGCCGAGTGATTTGGGTTGCTGCCTTCCTTGCTTCAAACTGTAAGTAAGCTGCCAAGTGTACTTCAAGAAAGAAGAGCAATCATTAACGTCATAAACTATCAATGGTCCTCCGGCTTTTTATAAATCAAATCAATTGTACTCAATTATCAAGCAATTAAATTTATTTATTCTACTTGCATATTATCTATCATTGCCCCAAAGGCAAACAATCCCCTGAAACCCGTTCTGATCCCCGTATGTAGTCGCACTCGCAGCACGGCAACTCCCAGGCTGCATCTGCTACAACCTCTAATAAATTGGCTGCGACTTGAACATTAAACTCTCCACTTTTTTTTCGTAGGGCTAGATTCTGCCATAAAGACGAGAAGAACCTACCCGTCTTGCCGACTGGTCGTGGCAAAGCAACCAAGGTGCCTTCGGGCCGGTCCTAGGGAGGCTCCTGAAGAGGTAGAGGCGTCACGTGTGAAGACTGAGCTTTTCACTATTCGTTCGCGGTTTTCCTTTGAACACCAAGCACTATCCCTCCGCTTCTCGCCACCATTCACTCCACGTGCGACGCGGCGCTCCGACACGCTCATAAACATTATTCCACGCCATACACATTCATTCACACAAACATTCTGTGGGAATGTTTCATGATCGTCGCTCACGCCAGAAATGTACCCTCTCCCTCAGAAAAAATGTCGTTCAAAATTCTATCTTCCACACTGCGCCGACAAACTTGGACACCCCTCGGCCTGGGGGAGGGCAGGGGGAGGGACGCGTTGACCAATCGCTAGCAGGTAGAACCACAGTTGTCTGTGATTGGTGCAACATCCCAAGGGGCAGAAAGAACGCTGTCTCAGAGGGAGGGGGCTAGTTCGTTTACGTACGAGACGGAAATATCATCATATTTCCCTGCCGAAGGAGGTAGTTTGCCTGCGCGTACGCCACGACGAAAAAAATATTTCTAAGCGGGGTTTTCCGTCCAGAATGATTGTCTATAGACCAGTAAATATTTATCATTTTAGCAACAATTATTCTAACTTTTAGTAATCGATTTGTAACCCCTGACAAAATGCTATTTTGAGATATTCATAGCAGACACAATTTGCGGAGCCTTCCCGGCCGTTCTAACGCATATTTCGAATTTGTTTATAAAATTATAAATTGTTGCAAAATTGTTAATTCGCTGTTTTTGATTCTGGGACATCGGGAGACTCTCCCCACTTTAGATTTGCAAAATTTGGAAATTGTTTATAAATTTGCAATTGTTGCAAATTTTTTATTGTCTAATCTGAATGGCGTTTAAATGTAATGCAAAATTCCGGAAACCGTTCGGTGCTATTATATCTCGTTCTCGAGATATATGTAATTGTTTATAAGAAATTAACATCTTAGTAGACCCCATTTGTTTGCGCTTAATTCATTCGCGCTAGCAGAATAGCGTGGGATGGGCCTACTGAAAAAACAGTTCTCCAATGCCGCGCTTTTGCCTGCCACATACGCTTAAAATGCACTTGCTTGTAAACAAATTCTGTGGCCAATTTAATTATGATAAATTCGTATTTTTACGGCGAGTATGAGCATAACTTTTATTTGGTTTTTATATTCTCTTTTAAGTCCTGCAATTTGCAAGTCGATATATTTATCAAATAGGAAAGAAATTGATTATAAAAAAATATTTTTCAAGGTGCATTACGCCCAAACAATTGTTTCTGTTTTTCTATCAAAGGGATGTTGAGCAACCGAATAACTGTATTATTAATTTTTTTAAGTCCCCTGTTAACACCGAGAGTCAGAAACTATTTGTTCCTCTTGTTTAACCATTACCATTAAAAAATAGGGAAACATATTGCTTAGCTGTTTGCTATAAACTGCACTGGATTGGATGAATGTAGTGTTAAGGTTTTCAAATACAGAAATATTCAATTTTGTGTTTTGAAAGATCACATGAGTAGAATCACACATGACAATATTTACACAAGTATAGAAATTTCTAAATAAACGTATATAAACTTTAAGTTAATATTTTCAATTCAATTTATCATTCCTTTCTAAAACTGTTAATTTGATGATTTCATTGTATAATATTCAAATCAGAGCTTTATGTGCTAAATCTACGCATTGTTAATACATATTTTTAAACAACATTAATATATTTAATATACATTTAAAAGGGTTTTAGATTGGCGAACGTTTCAATGAAATTTCATGAATTCCTAAATGCTTGAAAATAAATACTTGTAAAATTAAATAATTGTAGCGTGTAAAAATATAACAAACTCACGTATTTGGTAAAACGAGTTGATATTACTAAAAGAAAGCAAAACAGATGTTATAACAATTCAAAGAGATTTAGCGTTTGTTTACAGTTTAGTAAATATCAATGCACTAGCATTTCCCAGTGAAAATACATAGAACGAACTTGGTGGTCAAGTGATATGACCTTCCCAACACAGACTACATTTCAGTATCGTCAGAGTTCGAAGGTGGTTTGTTGGCCGCCATTCTACGAATCTATCAAAACCTTGAATTTTGCACGACCATCTGTACAGGGAGAACGTAGCGGTTTATTAAACGGAAACGGGCCATTCGAGGTATCTAATGTGCACTCTTTGAAAACGTTTAACCATTATAAACTATCCCTAAGAAAAATATCAAATAAACAATGTTAAAGGTCACCAGCTTAACAT
Organism: Teleogryllus occipitalis; assembly: GCA_011170035.1. NCBI lineage: Eukaryota > Metazoa > Arthropoda > Insecta > Orthoptera > Gryllidae > Teleogryllus > Teleogryllus occipitalis. Next base: position 7,047 of record BLKR01017212.1, read on the forward strand.
TGCCTTTACTATTTGAATGTTTTCAACATCCCCAAAACCAACAGAAAACCCATGTTTTTACAGGTTATTATAAAACCAATTCAATAAATATAAGCATTTATTCACGTTATTATTTTTAAAACACTCAAATATCTACGATGTTATTTGATTCATGTCTTCATCGAAGATCTGAGATTAAAAAACTGATAAGCAGAGAAAATTAAAGTAATTTTGAGTGATTGATGAAGTTGAATGATCAAATGAAAAACAATGTTTCTTGCTTCATATAATGCTATCGTGTTTAACAGACATGTAATTACATGTGATACCTATATTTAAACATCCAAACTAATGAAAATTTTCAAAATTAAAATCATCAATAAAACGTTGATTCATCAGCAAGGATTATATTATTAAATACTTTTTTGAGATTCATGTGCTCCTGTGTGAATAACGTAGTAAACATGATTCGTATGATCCAGTTTCTCAGAATAATACAAAACCTGCTAGACACATACACTAAACATAATAGTTGTCAAATAGTTATTTACGACATGAGTATCATAAGATATCTTATTACAATACGAAATTGGAGAATTATCAAACAAGACTCTTTAGCCGAAATTGTTAACCAATTGAATATTGTAATATAATGTTACCATTTGAATATCATAGAAAGTAAGACGCAATTTGTCAAAATTCATGTGAACTATAATTTTTCTTTAAATTTTACTCCTTATCCTGCGAAAGATGTGTGACAGTACTTATGTTAACAATTATACTGCCATGGGTTTAATTAATTAGTTTTCAGTACGCAAATTATTGTTTTTGGTTTTAAAGAAGCATGGATATACAGAGTATCGGGGAAGGAAACGTCGAAAGTTTGAAAAAAGCTGTTTAAACAATTTTAATCATACTTTGTCTAATAAACTACATAGATATTTTGAATGGCTGAGCTGCAATAAACACGCAAATGTTGGTTTAAAATCAGTTTAAAATCATCTTTGTGAGAGACAAAAGTTATAAGAGTTTCTGTGGTATAGCAGGTAAGCGCAGTGTTGGAGAAGCTTAGGCACGTAAGATCGAATCTCATCCCCGGCGAATATTTTTTTGCGGGTAGAAACAATTTTGCGGTTAATTGTATAGTTATAATCATTCGTATCCATTATAAATATCACATAAAGCATGTGTTTTGAGGCGCCACTACTTATTTTAGTGTGTTAATGTCTTTAAGAATCACGTATAAATATGCCCCTATTGCGATTCTGGCTTCAGAACGTCTGCATGAGCGCCCGTGTTGAGCTCTAGCGTTATCGCAACTTTCATCTGTGACGTAATTCAACCTTGGCCATAGTCGCCGAAAGATAAGACCGGGAACGACTTCCACAGAGGGTTCTAAAGACCACAGCTTCTGGTTGAAAATATTTCTAAGTAAAATGAGCTATGTAGTTGCGTGGGTTGTAATCGTTTGAACTCTTATTGCGAATTTGATACCTTTTAAACATGTAGAACATTCCTCTAATAAAAAATCTAAGTGCAATGAATATCACGTAACTATCCTTTTCGTAATAAGTGTGCTTGGATAGCGTGTTGAGAAATATCTGTGATAGCACAGTGCGGTCGAGCCAGACCTACGGACCACAGGGATCCGAGTTCAAATCCCAGTAACGCTGGAATATTTTTACCTGCACGTGTAAAGAGAGTTACGTAATGCTGTAGGAGGAAGTGTCGAAATTGTCACAGAAAACACGTTTTGTAAGTAGCTAGTTCGAAAAAAGTGGATTGTTGGTATTGTTCTTTTATTTTCTATACACAAGGCTGTCAAAACGCTTGTTTTTTGAACCCGAAAAAGTGATTTTCCAAAAACCTCTTTGTGAATCCGTCTTCGTGTGAGTAATTCTAGAGCCTAAAGTAAACACGATTTTCACCAAAATGGATATTCCTTGAACGATCTGGCTAATATTACGAATCTTCGAATTTGAAACGAATCTTTTAATTTTGAAGGTACTTTACACCAAACCCCATCATATTTATATAATTTCCTCAAAAAGAGCTCCAATTTTTCTGTAAATCTATTCCTCGAAGCACAAGATGTTTAAAAGTGGCGTACGTTCAATTTTGGGCGAACGATCTGAATTTTCGAAAATTGCAAACAAATACCTATTAACATTGTCGAAAACAAATATTAACGCTAGAGATGTTTGTTTCATGAAATCTCTTTTTAAAAAGAGATATTAAATTAATGTAAATTAAACACTCCACTCTTTCCTAGTAATGATCCACTCTTCACTAGTAATGATTGCTGCTATTGGGTCTAACCGCTTCCTTATTCTTTGGAGGGCTACTGTTTTTTTAAATTTTTTTCCAACAGTATTATCTCAAAAGTACTGGATGAGAACAGTTGATATCTGGAGTTGAAGGGATGGTGTTAGCTCCTATTGTAGGCCTGGTTCCTTGTGATTCCAGTGAAAAATCAGTAACTGCACTGAAACAGCAGAAGCTTCCGCCAATTGATAATCATAAGTGAATCACCATGTACTGGGTAGGGAGGAGAACGAGGAAATCTATATGAATTGTCGCCTGGTCTTTCTTTCTCAGATAAACACTTGGATAGTTTATCAACATCAAATCGGAATTTTAGCGCCTTTGATGTAATATTAAACATAAAAAATACCTTCCAGTTGTCTGCGTGTTAATTTTTAGTGTATCAAAATAGCCCCGACACCCGTATTACATTAGCCTCTTAAGTTGTATCATATTAGCCCCACAAATTTGAGGCTGTATATATCATGACACGATTAATATTATTGCATTATTTTAACGCAGAAAAGAATACTAATTCTTTCTTAATGATAACCTATTTTCAAAAATATCGTGTCATAAAAAATAACGAAGTAACATCAAAAGATTTATATCACGGTGGTAAAGTTTTTGACTGGAAAAATTAGGCATTTTAGTTTTGATTTTTTTCCTCCCAAATATTGTTACATTCTGAGTGTTTGCTATATGGTCATTATAATAGAATATATTTCCTATCATTTGTCATTTTCTTGTTAATTTTGGACATAAATAAATAACAACTCTTAAAGTGTAATACATTAACCCCAATTTTCTACTGTATAATATTAGCCCCGACTGATCTTTATAACATTGTCGAAAAACAATATGAACGCTAGAGATTTTTGTTTAATGAAATCTCTTTTTAAAAATAGATCTTGTATTAAGATAAATTGAACACCCTGTTTTTTTTTTAAACTGCAAATGCTTCACTTTCTTTTCGCATCGGAAAGGAGGTAGTCTTGTCGTGTACCTGGTGGTGAGGGGGAACTGTGTCAGGTGAGTTAACTTTAAAGACCCGAGTTCGAATCCCGACGAGTAGAAAATATTTTCTGCTGCAGTAGGTCTTTTTTTGTTTCTTTTTTGCAGGTTCACATAGTCCGTATTGAATATTGCATAGCAATTACGAATAATACGTGAAAATATATGCTGTTGAGGCAACACTTGTTTTGAACATAAAACACTTTCTAAATAGTATGTATAGTAAGATAAACTTTATTTAGGTGAGTAAACTTAGACCATTCACTTTGATTCTCTAAATTAAAACTTGACGTAACTGAGAACAGTGTCGTCATAAGAGTTATTATGATACATATATACATTATTTTTAAAATCTTAGGCCCCGAAACGCGCCTCAAATTAATTATTAATATAATAGCAATAGCTATTTATATATAATATAATTTCATAATTATTTCCAAAGAACCGGAACGCCGTTCTGTCGCGTACCAACAGAAATCAAGCCTTTTATATACAGGATATTCGGGGAAGAAATGTCGAATCTTCGAAAAATAGCTGTTAAGACAATTTTAAGCTTATTTTGTCTAATAAACTACACGGATATTCCAAATGGCTAAGCCGCAATAAACATTCAAAAGTTGGTTTGGATATATGTTTTCTAGGCAACTATTTGCGTTGTAGAAGCATATAAACACTTCATTAATATCTAAATTGTTTATGATTAACAAAATAAATGAATACATTTGATCAGAAAGAAAAATTAACCTAGAAATAAAAAAGCACCCAATTTTCACAGTTCGACTGCTTTTTTATTTCTCGGTTAATTTTTTTCTGAACTAATATATTAATTTATATTGTTAATAATAAACATGTTACATGTTTCTGGTCTGTTTACATGATTCTAGAATGCAAAGTTTTGCGTAGAAATCATATTTTCAAACCAACATTTGCGTGTTTATTGCAGCTCAGTTATTCAAAATATCTATGTAGTTTATTAGACAAAGTATGATTAAAATTGTTTAAACAGCTTTTTTCAAACTTTCGACGTTTCCTTCCCCGATACTCTGTATATCCATGCTTCTTTAAAACCAAAAACCATAATTTGCGTACTGACAACTAATTAATTAAACCCATGGCAGTATAATTGTTAACATAAGTACTGTCACACATCTTTCGCAGGATAAGGAGTAAAAATTAAAGAAAAATTATAGTTCACATGAATTTTGACAACTTGCGTCTTACTTTCTATGATATTCAAATGGTAACATTATATTACAATATTCAATTGGTTAACAATTTCGGCTAAAGAGTCTTGTTTGATAATTCTCCAATTTCGTATTGTAATAAGATATCTTATGATACTCATGTCGTAAATAACTATTTGACAACTATTATGTTTAGTGTATGTGTCTAGCAGATTTTGTATTATTCTGAGAAACTGGATCATACGAATCACGTTTACTACGTTATTCACACAGGAGCACATGAATCTCAAAAAAGTATTTAATAATATAATCGTTGCTGATGAATCAACGTTTTATTGATGATTTTAATTTTGAAAATTTTCATTAGTTTGGATGTTTAAATATAGGTATCACATGTAATTACATGTCTGTTAAACACGATAGCATTATATGAAGCAAGAAACATTGTTTTTCGTTTGATCATTCAACTTCATCAATCACTCAAAATTACTTTAATTTTCTCTGCTTATCAGTATTTTAATCTCAGATCTTCGATGAAGACATGAATCAAATAACATCGTAGATATTTGAGTGTTTTAAAAATAATAACGTGAATAAATGCTTATATTTATTGAATTGGTTTTATAATAACCTGTAAAAACATGGGTTTTCTGTTGGTTTTGGGGATGTTGAAAACATTCAAATAGTAAAGGCAATGTTAAGCTGGTGACCTTTAACATTGTTTATTTGATATTTTTCTTAGGGATAGTTTATAATGGTTAAACGTTTTCAAAGAGTGCACATTAGATACCTCGAATGGCCCGTTTCCGTTTAATAAACCGCTACGTTCTCCCTGTACAGATGGTCGTGCAAAATTCAAGGTTTTGATAGATTCGTAGAATGGCGGCCAACAAACCACCTTCGAACTCTGACGATACTGAAATGTAGTATGTGTTGGGAAGGTCATATCACTTGACCACCAAGTTCGTTCTATGTATTTTCACTGGGAAATGCTACTGCATTGATATTTACTAAACTGTAAACAAACGCTAAATCTCTTTGAATTGTTATAACATCTGTTTTGCTTTCTTTTAGTAATATCAACTCGTTTTACCAAATACGTGAGTTTGTTATATTTTTACACGCTACAATAATTTAATTTTACAAGTATTTATTTTCAAGCATTTAGGAATTCATGAAATTTCATTGAAACGTTCGCCAATCTAAAAACCTTTTAAATGTATATTAAATATATTAATGTTGTTTAAAAATATGTATTAACAATGCGTAGATTTAGCACATAAAGCTCTGATTTGAATATTATACAATGAAATCATCAAATTAACAGTTTTAGAAAGGAATGATAAATTGAATTGAAAATATAAACTTAAAGTTTATATACGTTTATTTAGAAATTTCTATACTTGTGTAAATATTGTCATGTGTGATTCTACTCATGTGATCTTTCAAAACACAAAATTGAATATTTCTGTATTTGAAAACCTTAACACTACCTTCAACCAATCCAGTGCAGTTTATAGCAAACAGCTAAGCAATATGTTTCCCTATTTTTTAATGGTAATGGTTAAACAAGAGGAACAAATAGTTTCTGACTCTCGGTGTTAACAGGGGACTTAAAAAATTAATAATACAGTTATTCGGTTGCTCAACACCCCTTTGATAGAAAAACAGAAACAATTGTTTAGGCGTAATGCACCTTGAAAAATATTTTTTTATAATCAATTTCTTTCCTATTTGATAAATATATCGACTTGCAAATTGTAGGACTTAAAAGAGAATATAAAAACCAAATAAAAGTTATGCTCATACTCGCCGTAAAAATACGAATTTAGCATAATGAAATTGGCCGCAGAATTTGTTTACAAGCAAGTGCATTTTAAGCGTATGTGGCAGGCAAAAGCGCGGCATTGGAGAACTGTTTTTTCAGTATGCCCATCCCACGCTATTCTGCTAGCGCAAACAAATGGGGTCTACTAAGATGTTAATTTCTTATAAACAATTACATATATCTCGAGAACGAGATATAATAGCACCGAACGGATTCCGGAATTTTGCATCACATTTAAACGCCATTCAGATTAGACAATAAAAAATTTGCAACAATTGCAAATTTATAAACAATTTCCAAATTTTGCAAATCTAAAGTGGGGAGAGTCTCCCGATGTCCCAGAACCAAAAACAGCGAATTAACAATTTTGCAACAATTTATAATTTTATAAACAAATTCGAAATATGCGTTAGAACGGCCGGGAAGGCTCCGCAAATTGCGCCTGAAATGAATATCTCAAAATAGCAGTTTGTCAGGAGTTACAAATCGATTACTAAAAGTTAGAATAATTGTTGCTAAAATGATAAATATTTACTGGTCTATAGACAATCATTCTGGACGGAAAACCCAGCTTAGAAATATTTTTTTCGTCGTGGCGTACGCGCAGGCAAACTATCTCCTTCGGCAGGGAAATATGACGATATTTCCGTCTCGTACGTAAACGAACTAGCCCCCTCCCCCTGAGACAGCGTTCTTTCTGCCCCTTGGGATGTTGCACCAATCACAGACAACTGTGGTTCTACCTGCTAGCGATTGGTCAACGCGTCCCTCCCCCTGCCCTCCCCCAGGCCGAGGGGTGTCCAAGTTTGTCGGCGCGGTGTGGAAGATAGAATTTTGAACGACATTTTTTCTGAGGAGAGG
>BLKR01017213.1:0-14210 GCA_011170035.1 Teleogryllus occipitalis
TTACCTCTATTTCGCACAAAATTATACGAAAACTACGAAATTATACGAAACTACAAAATTATACGAAATACGAAGTTTCGCGGTCATTTCGACAAAGGGTCTGAGACAAGGATGTTGTTTATCACCTACTTTGTTCAAGATTTACCTCCAAGAAAGTAAAAAGATGGCACAATACGTGTCGAGGTATGGGAATATACATTGATGAAGATAGCATTCATACATTATTGTTCACTGACGATCAGATGATTTTGACCAATGATGAGTTTGACATGGGGTATATGATGGATATCTTGCGGAAGCATACAATAAAGCAGGATTAAAGATGAACTTCCTCAAAACAAAATATATGGTAGTGGGAGAGAAGAAGAGAAATCATACACCAATAAATGGAGATACGATAGAAGCATGTCACGAATTTAAATATTTGGGTAGAATTATTAGCTAAGAAGGGGATTCCAGAAAAGATATTGTTTCAAAATTCACACAAGGACGACAAGCTATTAGAAAGTTCTTTCGCTGCTCTGGAGAAAAGAAATATCCAGGTCTACAAAGAATAGACTTTTCACTCGATCATAGAAGTATAACCCTGTGTGGTTATTATTACGGGAATTAAGGAAAAGAGAAAGAGAAAAATTAATTAGTTTACAAATGGATTTTTTGAGAAGTTGTGGAGTACATAAAAAGGAACATATTAGAAATGAAGAAATTATTAAGCGAATGTAGGTTCAAAAGTCAATTATAGATGAATTGAAAACACGAAAGCTGAAATGTTACGGTCACGTGAAAAGGCTCGATTGCGTGAGATGGCCCAGAAAGGTTTGTGAGTGGGTTCCTCTAGACTGAAGTAAAAGAGGTAGACCCAAAGAGGAATGGCAGAAGCAGATTTTTAACGATATGCAAAGAAGAGATCTAGAAGATAATGACTGGAAAGATAGAGGGATGCGAGAGACGGCCGCAAGAGCTAAAAAATACTCGCAAGAAGGAGAGAAAATGGTCATGGGTGCAGTGGAACAGTTCTTCCAAAACGAAGAATATAAAAAAGTTGCTGGCCCAAACCGTAACTTGTAAACAGCAACTTTTTAATTGTATGAGTTCTGTTTTTTGGGGACCTTTTTGTCACATGATAGCCGTGGCAGAAATGATATTTATTTATCGTTTGCTGTTATTTGCAGGGAAACTGCCATTGGCCGTAGTTCCGCACCCATATTTTCGATCCAGGCTTCCTTTGAAATCTCCCTCCGGCGCGGGTCATGGGATCTTTTCCGAGAAGGCGAGGTCCGTGGACCTCCCCTGTTGCGATTCTCACTTTCTCCGCTTAGTTAACTATATAAGAACTATCCTTTTGGGAGAATGTGATCTCCTTAGGATTGCTGAAGGAAATTGATTTCGTCGGGCACCTGTTGCAAATTCTTTTACATGCCACGAGCGTGGCACAGTCACTTGGATTTTCCGTCCTTCGTTAATCCACACACCTCTCCCAGTATTGAACCCGTGCACTGATTGTTCAAAGGCTAGTAGGATAACCACTAGCCCAGCGAGGCCGTAAGTAGTAAAGCACGGATTATGAAAATCCTGACGGGATGGGAGGCGAGTAGGCGGAATAACAGAATCAAATATTTGCATTTTCGAAAAATTGAGACTTTCATTTGTTTTTGTATTTTTTTTTTCAAGTTTCTGAGTATCTAACAAAACCGTAGACTTCTCTCACACGACAGGAGGATGTACAGTTTTCTTTCGATTTCTGAGCGTAAAAAATAGTAATATAGATACCGTCGTTGTACCGTACCAGTCGTTGAATTCCAATGTTAAACATATACTATTCACTTTATTAACCACATATTTCAGTAACATTTCAGTCACTAATACAACACTACATTCACAACAGACTTCAGCCATAAAACCCACCATATTTTATCAAATCAAACGACCACTGAAAATTGAATTAAATAAATATCAAAATCGATTTATGTAAAATTTTGCAAAGGTAATTTACACAAATTATTTCAGGTATTCCTACTCACATTATCTGGACTTCATTTTTTACTTATTAACATACCTAGTAATATTATTAGTTATTACTGCAGACCGGCCTTGGTATAGTGGTTATCATGCCGGGCTACCGATCCCAAGTTAGCAGCTTATTTTAAGAACTTAGTAAGCTAATTTACACTTTTTCCTTTTATGAAGGCAAACCTTCTTATGTTTTGTTTTACAAAATCACAGGCATATAAGGCAACCTCATTGTGATTGATTATTGAACGCTTAGATGCACAATATGTGTAAATGCAAATGTGGATTTGAAAACATTCCACAAATTTTTTGCATTCTTAAACGTTGGTGTGAAAACAAAAAATCGAAAGTGGTGAGTGAGGATGTAAAAAAAATTCTTGATAGAAGCCGAGGATGAAGAATATTTGTTTCCCAAGGTACGATTATTGTTATATTAGTACTCTGGAATAAAAGTGTACAGATTTGCTGAAACAGCAATCGGCGTTTTTGTAAGTTGTTCTAATATTTAGCTCCTTCGGTGCTCGTCGTTGTGATGAAATATACCAGCTTCGTGTGAAAAATATAACAAAGAAAGTCTCCATTCAACTTGTAGAAATTAATGATTTCAAAAATCGCAATTTACGATTTTTTACCATAGTTCCTGATAGCCAAATGTAAACAATGTGGAAACAGTCACGAAATATATGGATTTGCGTCCACAGCACATAGACCACAACACATTCCTCTTATTTTGCAACCGTGGAAAATATAGTATTCAGAAAGTTGACATTCACAAGATTGCAGGTGTGCTAAAAATTATAGTCATTTATCTTTGTCTCCTAGAACCCACAAAATTCGCTGGTCACTCTTTAAAAAGAACTTCGGTTACGGCATTGACCGATACAGGAGCTTCTGAGATGAATTTGAAACGTTTAGTGGGAGATGGAGCTCTAATGTATCCGAAACATATGTTGAAGAGTCTGTGTAAAACAGTGAAAATGGCAAGAACAATGACTATGAGGAATGGCAGAAACAACGGTGAGGAAGGTGGCGCATCCACTTCCAGTGGCGACACCCTCACGCCGTCAGGAAATATGGTTACTGGAGAAGAATGCCATTCGGTGGAAAATTATGTTAATGTACCTAATCTAAAGTTTTCTAATTGTGTTCTTAATAATATTACAATTAACAATAATTATCCCCAAAACTAACATGGTTTATTTTTATTCTTATTTGTTTCAATCTTATATTATTGTAGTAAATCCCCAAGATTTTTCTTCATAAACAATTAACTTGCGATGAATCGATGGTTGTTTGTTTACGTTGCTAATTATGTTAAACCCCGTTGCTAAGGATGTTTAATTTCTTAACATACAGGTAGGTGCTACAAGTGCAAACCTGAATAATGGCATGTTAATAGGGGTTAAAGACGCATGTGACCGATAAATGCAACTATATACTTACCAAACAAGCAAGCCACGAGATATGCATAAAATAAAACAGAAGGTAATATTAGAGAGATATTCTTAACATTTCTAAATCAACATTCTGGTAGGCGATCGTAAGTTTTACCTTGCTCGGGTCCTGATCGCAGTAGTCAAGTAAAGTTTCACAAAAATAACGACCCATTTGTTCGTAATCTTGGGTGTGGAAGTGTGTATCACAGCGACTGCCTAATGATGACCCTCCAAAAGAGGCCTCCATTGTGTAGCTATTAGCTACTCCCATCATCCACACAACAACACGTCCTGTACCTTCCTTAGAACGTTGGATTCGAAACTTGCAATTTTCAAAAGAAAACTGAAAATCACATTAAACTTTACTGAACAGTGAGAATGTCGTAATCAATGCAAATGCAGAAGCTCTTTTTACAAAAAATACCCCAGATTCTATGTTCACTTTAATGAAGAATGGCAAATCCGTTTTTTTTCGAGAAAATAAAATTGTCCTCGAGAAAATAAAATTTAAATGTTACTTCCGAGCGCGAAATTCAAACCGTCGCCGCGAACAGCCGGGGTCGCCAAAGGGGCTGGGCATAGCATCATTTTTTGTTTTTTGTTGTTGTTTTTGCGTTGTCAGACAAACTGGCGAATGAGACAAACATCTCTTGCCGCACACTAGTTTTTAATAGTATGAAGTGTTCTACAATGTTCTACGAGTGTTCTCGTATGTGTACTATCCATTTCACCTATTAAATACACTAAAATTTCTTTTTCTTACATGTTGTGACCATAGTATGCAGCGGCGTAACACTGAACACTTAAAGCAAATCAAGCCTTATGAAAATTAACACAATTCCTGGAATGATGGAATTATATTTTGGATATATTTACTATGAACTAATGTCTTTTGCTTTAGAAAGCCACATACGATAAATGATAGCCCCCAGCAGTTTCTTTGCTTCATACCAAGACACATGTTAACAGCATTTTGCAGATAAACTGTTCGTTTATTAAAATATCGAGTTTATTGATTATTTCTAGGCTCGCAGTTCGAATTGATACTTCCGCAAGTTTCATTTTCGGCAGCTCTAACAAATGATAGCCTGCTTAGATAATCCGATAAATGATTGTACACAAATTAACAGATAGGTTTTCTTCCCCTCAGTTGTCGTAATTGCTCACCGTGAAGGTTAAACCCATGGTGGATTCCTCAAATAAAAATATTTGAGGGAACAGTAAATATTTAAGGAGCTTCCTTAAAACAATTTAGCTAACTACGTTTTTATTGCTTAGGGATAATACAGTGGACTGGTATGACAAACGTTCTGCTTCCGCTAGGAATATATTTCGATAAAGTCTGTTTTTGCAAAACACGCTACACAACGCTCTGTGGAACATCGATATCGCGATAAAGGCTTCCAGTACACCGCATAGAATTATTGCAGATAAATATGTTTCTGGCCTTTGTTTTCCTGTTCCGTAAGCAAGGTGAACGCATGTCACGTCTTCACATAATTCGTCAAAAATATTTCTAAACGAAATTGACGGCTGATTGAAAAAAATCCTTTTTGTCTAGCGGTTTCTTTCGCGTTGTATGTAGCAGCTACGTACATTAAATGAGTGTCACTTTTATTTTCTTGTACCTATTTTGTAAAAAGAGAAAGTATTGTGATAGTGCGCCGGAAACCGGTGATTTTTCGGCAAAAAATCTTTTATTACCAAGCCCTGGTAAGAAAATGTGGATAAATCGTTTTCTGTACACAGTAAATTACTTCCTCTCACATGTCGTGCAGTCAGTATCCATGTTTTGTGGTTCATTGATACCGAAATATTGATTGACAAAGTCTGCCTGTCTGTCCGTCTGTGGTCAAGGTTTGCGCCTAAACCGTTCAGCCGCTTTCTCCAAAATTGATATTCCCCGATCGATCTGAACGAACAAGGCTTTGAGAGTTTCAAACGGATATTTTGATTTTTGAGGCTACTTTACATGAAACGTCAAAAATATTATCAATTTTCTCAGAAATGACACAAAATTTGTTTATTAAACTTTATCATCGATAGTGTAAAGGGCGCTTAAGAGAATGGTGTACATCTCATGTTCGTTGAAATCTCTGATTTTCGAAAATTGCAAAAGTGCAATTTTTGGGGGGCGTCGTCCTTCAACTACAATATTGAAGATAGAGATTTTTTCCTCAAATACATGTTTTCTTTTTAAACAGATCTTAAAATAACGTCATGTACAATATTATCATTGGGAAGTTTTCTGTGTGTTTATTTTTTCGTATGGAACATAATGCCTCAGTTTTTAAGACAACTTATAATTAGTTATGTCTCTCAATATGTCACGTAATGTATCACACAATTAGTTATGTCAATCAATAGGTCATTAACTATACACATTTTGCCTCCACAACGTTTCGGGAATAGTTTTTTTCCTATCATCAGGCTACATTAGAAAAATATAAAATACATTGTACACATTAAAAAACATATACAACCAATTAGTCTTAATATGTAAACATGTAATAACACTCACCCTTATATAACCAACATGCACATGAATGTTTCATCATTTCTCATCTCCTTAACTGAAAACATGTCTATTGCTTTATACACCCACATCACAAGTAACCTCACTTGTGTTTTTCCCCTAGTCTTCAAAACACTGGCTAACTTGTCAAAAAGTTTTAGCTTTGAGCTTATCATACGTGGTTTTTATTGCTGGCTCCCGGCCTATACAGGTAAGGCGTACGGCGATTTAATTCGGCAGACCGAAGTTCGAGTCTCGGTGCTGAAAAAACATTGCTGGTTGAAAACACTTTTGCAAGTTCATGTAGTAGTACAATATTGCGGAGCAGTTTCAAATAATGCGAGCAAGCATGTGCTGTAGTAGAACCACTAGTTTTTCAATTGAAAACTGTGACGGTGTCAGATTCAAAAGTCTGTGTACTCCACGATACAAGCTTTCAAGAGACCGAGCAAGAGATTAATGTATATGAAAAATACGTTTCTCCCCTCTATTTCTTTTGCACCAACACCATATTCGAAAAAACTTTTGGTTAGTCTTCATATTGGGCGTACAGGCCATTTTCACGCGGTTAACACGGACACCGCATACGATTGATTGACTATGCAACCACCATGCATATTACAAAGATTCGCCAATGTAATTGTCGGCCTATGGCTCCACAAAATGAACTGGCAAAAACATCAGTTAAAATTGCGCGCCCAGAAATAATCAACAAACTCAATATTTTAATGAACGAACTTTTTAGCTGCAAAACGCTGTGAGCATGTGTCATAATACACAGGAAATAAACTATCATCTATCGTATGTGGCTCTCTAAAGCTTAAGACATTATTTCACACTTAATATGCAAACATTAATCCGAGCATTCCAGGAATCTTCTAGGGAATTAATACGTCCAAAAGTTCCAATAATTTTCTCAGGGAATTAATACGTCATGGTTCGTGTTCAGCGTTCATTGTTACGCCGCTGCATACCGTGATTATAATTTACAAGAAAAATGATTGAAAGATGAAATAAAAAGTACACGTAAAGCACTTAATACTATTGCAGTACTCTGGACTGCGGAAGGGACGTTTGCTTCACTCAGTAGTGTCACCAAAAACGCGGAGAAGCGACGCAATGGCTCAGCTCCGGGAGCTTTGCGGTGGCGTGGCAGCCGGTTCGAATGTTGCGACCGGAATTCACATTTAGACCCAATTTTCTCAAAGATAATTTTTTATTCGGAAAAATTGAATATGCCATTCTTTATGAAAGTCATAATAGAATCTGGCTATTTTTTATTTTTTAACGGGAGTTTTGTAAATATATATAAAGAGATGAGCTTTCGCATTCTATTGTCAAAGCGTAAGCATAGTAGTAATTGTTACGAATAGAAATTAGTACTTGACTTCGTGTAATTGTTTTTAGGACTATTACAAATGTATTCGGCTATGTGGTTTACTTTCTATATCACAAATAATGGGGCGAAAGCAACCTAATGATAACCCTCATTTTACATATCAAAAATCAGGTGCGGTTCCACGGAGAGGGGAGGAATGAAGGAATCGCCTTCCCCCTCAAAAAAGGAAAAGTTGTCCATAACTAATAGTTTTAGCTTTTTTCGAAACTTAAAGGCAAATATATTATTTTACTAAGAAACATGAAGACTTGTAAAACCATTTTATTTTTTTAGGAACATTTTATTGTCATGGACTAATTAGATTATAGATTTGTCAAAGGTTTACAAAGATGATACAAAGTCTGTCATGATTCGATACTTCTCTCATAACGTTAATAAGAGTGTAACAAAATCATCAACGTATTTTTTATTGAAAAAAATTTATAGAATTTTAAGATTTGTTTTAAAAAAAATCTTATTGGATATTTCAAGCCAAAACGTAATAATGCTTTGGCTCAATTCCTTGGCAAAAATCCTTGTACCATTTTGTGGCAAGCTGGATAGAAAGACATGATGCTGTTCTGCAATTCCCTCTCAGTTTATCGGAAATTATCGACACTCTCACAAAAATTAGCCAAAGAGTAAAGATATGGCTAGAAAGGAATTGATTCTTCTTAATATGTTGTGCACACGTGAATTTATTATCGTACTTTTTCGCCTTAGTGGCATCTTATCATTAACAATTTCATTTAGCGTACTTCTTCAAAAGGAAATTATTGAATTGCAAATGCAATTAAAATTGTACATTCATTAATTGTAAGTTTGGAGACTCTTCGGCAAGAACTATATGATCACATTAATGATATATTTAAAAACAAGTTTATTGAGTCGGCTCCAGCGAGTATTGTCTTGTCAATTATTTCTTGTACTATGAAAGTTTATAATAAAAAGAAATTTTAAACATAACATAGTTGTCGCCTGTTCACCCTCGGTCAAAGAACTTTAAAGAAAAAAGTACCGTTAGATATACTCTTTTAAAATGTTTCTTTACAGAGAGGTTTTATCTGACAGTTCAAATTATGAAAGAATGTACAGTAATTCACAGCTTTTCAACACAATAATGTTTTAGATCATCAAAAACCCCTTTTTAATACTATCAAAATATTCTACAAGATTATGAATAGCATCAATTGATAGGTTTTGTTGAGAGGAATGGAATGAACTTTTGATCACATCTTTAGGTGCCTGAAACCCCCTCAAAACGCATTTTAGGTACTTAAAACGCCCAAAATGTGTTTTAGTGAACCCTCTTAGCGTGCATCGAGTGGTACGTCATCTGCCCCGAATTGTGAATAGGAAGCGGCCGAAATGTGAGTAATGGACATTCGCAGATTAACAGTTAAATTATCTTTCGCGGGCTGCAATAAAGGCACACATCAAAAAATCAGGTTTTGAGATATGAGTATGAAGCTTTCACCTTGTATTGAAATGTATCATTCTTGTATTACACTTCTACCATTTGTTGGTGGAATATTGACTGTAAGATATACTGCTGTGACTACTGGAAGGTAAACCAATATGTAATTCTGCATTAACTAAGAATTCGTATTTCCTTTTTTAGTTGTGCCATAATTGCAGCCCTCGAGCGCTATGTATGATGTCCAGCAGATAATAAATAAGGTGGATATTAACATGGGAAATCGCATATTGGCAAAATAAATTGAAATTGCAAAAAACATGAAAAGTGAGCAATCATCTGCACGCTTCTCTCGAAACTCTTGCCAAATTGTAATAAGAATTCGTATATCCAAGTATTCATAATCTTCTCTAGAGTTTCAGCAATTTACATGTTACTAATTCACATCCTGCGCTCTTCGTCATTGCGATGTGTCATTGCGTGTTATAACAAATTCATTTCGATCAACTATGCATAAAAAAGTTGATTGAATTGCTCAAATACATGTTGATATTGAAATATAGAAGAATGGGAATCCATAAAATTGTGTCATAAAGATATAAAGAAATATGGTACTTCTGAAGTAAGGGTCGAATCAAAAGAAAATAACTTGGGGGATAACTATTTTGAAAAATTAAAACTAGAGTAATAGATTAACCTATAAATTCTCTTAGTCTATTGCGTCCCTTACATTGGGTGCAATATTGAATAAATTTTAAATGTTTTCGAATAAAGAATTCGTTAACTGTTATATTAATATTGCTTTAGTAACTATCAAATGCATTAAAATTCAGTGTTTAAATACAATATGGCATATATATATATATATATATATATATATATATATATATATATATGTGTGTGTGTGTGTGTGTGTGTGTGTGTGTGTGTGTGTGTGTGTGTGTGTTTTTCGTTGAGGTGGAAAATACTCTTTACGTATTCCAGGAATAGTAGCTCCTCCTGGATATGTCGGGCTCGGATAAGCATATCCCCTACCGACTAAAAACCACCTCTCACATCTCTTACCCCCGTGGAACTACCGCTTGGTATTACTTCACGGGGCGAGAAACTAGCTGTTTTCCTTCAGGGGGTTGTGGTTACGCTACATACCATCTACACGTTGGGCATTCATTTCAGCTCGTATTCTTTCAAGACGACGAAGCTCCAGTAGGACTTCCTTCGCGAATCCGTTCGTCGCCTCCCAAGCTTCTTTTGAGGAGAGCATTGCATTAACTAGGGACTCAGGCCGAAGTTCCAAACGAACTGTTGATTCCCAGGCACTGCGTGCACTAATGAATCTGGGGCACATGAAGAACGTGTGTTCTACATCCTCACTGACTCCAGGGCAGTCCGGGCATTCTGGAGAGTCGTCGTGCTTGAAGCGATGCAGATATGCTCGAAAGCATCCCTGTCCCGATAGAAGCTGTGTGAGGTAGTAGTTGACCTCGCCATGTTTTCTGTTGATCCAAACATCTAATTGCGGGATAAGGCGGTACGTCCACCTGCCTTTCGTTGAGGAATCCCACATCGTTTGCCATACTCTTAGGCTTTTACGCCGTTCCTGTAGTCTGAGTTGTTCTGGACTCATAGACGTGATTCTTTTCTGCCGGTAAAGGGCTTTTCGCTCTTCGGAGAGTACTCCAACAGGCAGCATCCCGGCAATGACGCACACTGCGTCTTCAGACACGGTGCGGAAAGCACGGGAGACTCTCAGGGCGCTTAGTCTATAAACAGGGGCGATTTTCCTGCGAGAAGCTTGGATCTGCAGTGTATTAGCCCATATGGGAACTCCATACATCAGTATTGATGTTACTACTGATGAGAGTAGAGCTCTTCTCTTTTGCTTTGGTCCTCCTATGTTGGGCATTAGTCGTGATAAGGTCGTTCTGACCACTGACGCCTTAGCACTCACGTGTTCAGCTTGCTGCTTAAATTTAAGCCGCGCATCTATCATGACTCCCAGATATCTAATGAAGGGTTGAGAAGTGATTTCATGCCCTCCAACCTGAAGTGTAATGCCCTCCAGCTGTTTCCGACCGGTAATGAGGACTGCCTCAGTTTTATGTTCCGCCAACTTCAGCCCTACTGATTCCATCCACTGGCTGATCTTCTCGAAGGTGTTGTCGTGAAGAAACTTTATATCATCAAGATGTTTTGCGACGATTACCACGGCCAGATCATCAGCATATGCCACCAGTTTAGTCCCCCTTGGTACTTCTTGTTTCAGACGGCCGTCATACATTATGTTCCACAGCAAAGGTCCCAGAACTGAACCTTGTGGAACACCTCCAGTCACTCTGTACTCTTTAACACCGGTCTTCGTGTCGTACGTTAATGTTCGGTCAGTAAAATAGTTTGACACTATCCTTTGCAAGTATTTGGGTACTGTCATTTCGGCGAGTGCTTTCATGATGCAGTCCCACTTGGCGGAATTAAAGGCGTTCTTGATGTCCAGTGTCGCCACCAGGCAGTACCTCATCGTTCCTCCTTTCCACCTTGTTCCTGAAATGGCGTCTTTGGCCGTACTCACCACCAGGTCAATCGCGTCGAGGGTGGAGCGACCTTTCCGGAAACCATATTGGTTACTGGCCAGTTGCGGCTCGACGGCTGCCTCTATTCTTCGGTGTACTATGCGCTCAAGTATCTTCCCGGCTGTATCCAGCATGCAGAGTGGACGGTATGATGTTGGTTAGTCCGGGTTCTTGTTTCCTTTGGGAAGGAGCACCAGTCTTTGGAGCTTCCATTTTCGTGGGAAAATACCCTCTTGAAGGCAAGTATTGAACACATCCAGAAACAGTGAGGGTGCCATCTTGACGGCCATTTTTAATGCGATGTTCGGGATTCCATCTGGGCCAGGAGCTTTGTTATTCCCCACTCTATCACACGCTTCCTTTAGTTGATTTTCTGTGATAGGTGGAATATCCTCAATTGAGTTGAACTCTGCGGCGTCTATGAACTGGGTGAATTCCAATTGTTGGGGAAACAGTTCAAAGACAATTTTCCTCAGAAGTTCCGGACACGTCGGTTGTAGCATTGGCTGACTTTTTAGATGGGTCATGACTACCTTAAATGGTCTACCCCAGGGGTCGCTCTCTACTTCCGAGAGCAGTTCCAGCCAGCATTGCTGCTTGCTTTCCCTGATAGCCAACTTAAGCCTTCGGCGCGCAATTTTGAATAATGTCCCCAATTCCTGAGAATTGGGCTTCTTCCTGCCACGCTGTGATGCTCTTCTTTTCCTCAGACAATCTTTCCGGAGGGCGGCAATGTCATCATTCCACCAGTGCACAGATGGCAAACGATGCGTGCCGCGTTTTCGAGGCATGGTAGCGTCACACGCTACCGTGACTCTCTTCATCAGATTAGCTGTCTTACTTTCCGCATTTTCACCGTGTATTGTTCGGTAGTCAAAAGCCACTGCAAAGGTCTTTGGGTCAAAAGCGGATGCTTTCCAGCTAACTGCCTTGGTATTTCTTTGTCCTCTTTTAGCGATGTGCCCGATGGATAACTCCCACAGAATCACACAATGGTCGCTGGCAGTGAATAAATCCGCCACTTCCCAGGAGCAGGTTCTTGCAACGCTGCTACTGACAAAGGTCAGATCCACAATAGAGGTAGCATCTCCCTTGATGAACGTTGGATGATCACCACTGTTGAGCAAGACGACGTCTAGGGTAGACATGGCCTCCAGCAATGCTCTCCCTCGTCCGTTCGTTTTCTTACTACCCCAGTCGACGGCCCAGGCATTGAAGTCTCCGGCTATAGTCACCGGGTAGTGCTGCTCCGCATCCGCAGTAAGTCTATCAAGGAAATCCTTGAACTCATCAATTG
This sequence comes from Teleogryllus occipitalis, assembly GCA_011170035.1. Taxonomy (NCBI): domain Eukaryota; kingdom Metazoa; phylum Arthropoda; class Insecta; order Orthoptera; family Gryllidae; genus Teleogryllus; species Teleogryllus occipitalis. The sequence continues at coordinate 12,624 of BLKR01017213.1, forward strand.
AAAGGCTGGGTGGAGCGTAGCAACTATAGAAGAAGACTCCCTCGATCTGCGCCATCACGTATCCAGCTTCGGAACTCTTCACACTCTGGAACGGGCATTTGCCACATGACCAGATGACAGCTGTATTTGTCGTATCCGTTACCCACGGTGTTGTGGCGAGATGTTTGTATGGTTCCGAAATCATTGCCAGATCCTCTCTTTCTTCCCGTACTGTCTGCATGAGCAGATCGTGCGCAGCTTCACAGTGATTTAAATTGATTTGTATCACTTTCATGATCGTCGAGCTTTCATTCTCTGAAGTGCTTCCTTAAATACTGGGCACCTATTGCCGCCAGCTGGGTGAGCACAATTCCCTCGACCTTTCTCGAGGCATAAAGCGCATCGTGCCTCTTTCTTGCAGTCAGCTGCTATGTGACCTCCTTCTCCGCATCTGTTACAGAGTCTGGTTCGGTCCACATCACTCTTACACTTCGTTGAGATATGACCGTAGTGCCAGCACTTAAAACACTTGGTCGGTTTCTCAATTCTTCTGATCCGGCAGTTGACCCAACCAATCCTTATCTTGCCGTGTTCGCCCAGGATCTTTTCCACTATGGGTGATGGCAGTGTCACAGAGGCAATCCGTGTACCCCCGTAAGCATTGCGCAAGGATCTAATCGCACCTAGTGTCAGTGCATTTTCTTCTCCAGCCGCTTTCTGCAGGGCTGCCAGAATATCCTCTTTAGTAGTAATCTCATCAAGATCCAGTATCTCAACATGTTCTTGTGGACTCTTACTGACGATTTCTGCGTCGCTTCCTAGCAGATCAGTCATTGTTTTCTGAAGACCTGCCCCATTGTCTGTATTATCCTTTGAGAGGATTATTAACAGGTCTCCAGAGACTGTTTTGCGGATCTTATCCACTGAGGTCCGGACCTGCTCGTCGGGAACTCCTTCTTTAACCCGACTGAGGATATCCGCATACCTCTCTTTCTCTTTCGGGCGAACAATGATCGCATTTGGCCACTTGGCCCGTTTCTTACGTCTATTCTGTCGTGTCCTCTTCTTTTGCTTTTCGGGCTGTTTCAAAGGCAGCTCCGTTCCCGCTTTCCTCTTTTCTTCCCTCTTTTCCTTACGGGATTTGACCTTCTGCCACCCACCTTTCTTCGCCTCTGCGAGTTGGGTGTCATCTTCCGAGGTAGATTCTGCCTCCTTCCTCTCTGCCCGGTTTTTGTCATTCTTTAGTCTCCGTTTTGGGTTCCGGGTGTTACGTCCCGCATCTGAGACGTCCTCTGATTCATCATCAGCGTCTGTTTCTGTGACCGACGGAGAAATTGTTGGTGCCCTTGGAGTCACAGCACTAGGAATCACAATAACAGAGCGTCTACTCTGCTCAAACCTGAGACGCTTCAGTCGATTGTAGGCATTCCCAACTCTGGCTGATTGCTCTTGGATTAGCTTGCCAATGTTTCTCTTGGATTGGATCATCTCATTAAGTTCGCCGATCAATTTTCCAAGGACGTCGATAGCGTTGGTTCCTATTTCTTCTACGGCTGCTTCTTGGACATGGAGTCCGTTCACCTTCTCTTCATTCCTCTCTTTGGTTTG
>BLKR01017214.1:0-14165 GCA_011170035.1 Teleogryllus occipitalis
TTTGATGAGAAATGAATGGTAGGGGTATTTATTTGTAATTCCGGTTTGATGGATGGGATTTTCACCGAGTCTGAAAGGCACCAGGGAGGGGATTTGATTTAAGCTGGAGTAAAAGTTAGTGGAGAGATAAGCTATATGCTGTGATAACGGTTCGAGGTTAAGTTCCTTATGAAGTTGGAGGTTGGATACGAACCGTGAGGCGTTGGCAATTGTTCTAAGAAACTGATTCTGTATTAGTTGAATTCTGTTAATGTTAGTTTTGGAGGCGTTGATCCATATGAGGCAGGCGTACAGTAGTAGCGGTCTTATGACTGTTTTGAATATTAGTATGGAGGAATTGAATGGTACCGAGCTATTTTTGTGAATTAATGGTTTAAGCTGCAGTAATTTTATTTTGGCTTGAATTAGTTTGTTATCTATGTGTTGCCTCCAGTTTAGTTTGGTGTCTAGTTGAAGTCCGAGATATTTAACCGGTTTGTTGGGGGGTAACCATTCTATTGTGTTATTTTTCAGTGTCATAGGAGTGGGTGGAGTGTAAGGTATTAGTGTGAATATTTTGGTGAAAGTTTTATTTGGATTTAACTGTATCTTGAGTTTGGAAGCCCAGCTATCCAACATGTGAAGGTATAATTGCATTCTCTTTCTAATTAGATTCCTGGATGTGTCTGAAGAGAATATGGCCGTATCATCCGCAAATTGAGCTGTTTGAATGTTTATGTAGTTTAGGAAGATCAGCGACATACAAGTGGAATAAGGTCGGAGAAAGTGGGGAACCTTGAGGGAGTCCAGCGTTTATTAATCTCGGATTTGAAAGGTGGTTGTTAACATTTACCGAAAATGCTCTATTGTCAAGAAAACTATTTATTATTGAGAATATGTAGTGGGGAGTGCCAATTTTGATTAGTTTGTTGTTCAGGGCTTGATGCCATGTTCGGTCAAATGCTTTTGTAATGTCTATGAAAATCGCTATGGTGTGGTGTTTTCTTTGAAAGGCTGTGTATATATGTTCTGTAATACGGAGTAACTGATGTGTGGATATTTTTTCTGTGAATCCAAATTGTTCTATTGGTATAGCTTTTGTTAGGTGGAGATGTTTGTTTAGTCTTTTTAGGATAATTTTTTCGAAAATTTTTGAAAGATTTGGTAACAAGCTTGTAGGGCGGTAACTGTCGGTGAAGGCAGCGTTTTTGTTTGGTTTCGGGATGGGAATGATAATTGCATGCTTCCAAGTCAGTGGAAAATAGCCGATTGTGAAGCATGAGTTGAAAATGTTATTTAAAAATGCTATTTCTGAGGGTGGCAAATACTTTAGAGCTGTGTTATTAATGCAATCGTGACCTGGGGATTTTTTAGTTGGGAGGTTTTTTATGATTTTATTGATTTCAGTCGTAGATGTGTAATGGATTTTGTGGTGAGGTCGATGAATACTTTCTCTGCCTCTTTTTATTATGGTGTTGTGTTCGGGATGAAATTGTGAATTATTTAAGGTGAATGTCGATTCAAAATAGTCAGCAAGTTCTTCAGCTTTATGATATGATGAATAAGCTTTACCTGTCGTGGTTTTTAAGGGAGGGATTGTGTTTTTCTTTTTTAGTATTTTCTTGATGAATTGCCAGAGAGAGTTGTTGTTGGTGTTTAGTGAATTTAGTAGATGATGAAATTGTTGATTTTTGTGATTTTTATGAGTTTTTTGACAATGTTAGTGATTAGATTTAGTTCCTTCTTAAGCTCTCTAGTTTTAAGTTGGATCCACAGTCGTCTGGTTTTATTTTTTGTGATTATTGCATTTTGAATAGATTGAGATAATTTGCTGTATGTGTTTTTGTTTGCGTTTGGTAGTATGGTGGGTTGAGATCTTTTAATAGTGGAGATAATTAGTTCGTTCAAATAGTTTATTGATTGATCTATTTCAATAGGAGTTTTCAGGATCTTTATTCTAGGAATTGCATTTCTGATTAAAGTTTGATAGTTTGCCCAATTTATTTTTAAAGTATTTATTTTAGGGGTAGGGGCGTGTTGAGAGGTTAATTGTTGGGCAGTCATTAAAACCGGAATGTGATCTGAGTCTAGTTCAAAAATTGTTGAAATGTGAAATTTTATTTTTGTGTTGGTTATGGCTAAATCAAGGATATCCGTGATGAGTCACGATCGAGCTTGGCAACCGGACGGTCATCTCGCGGTTTCCGTCCCTGTGCTGTCTGTTTGTGAAAAGTTTATTTATCCTGTGCCGCGAGTTGAAATCTGTCAGTGATTAGAACCACTTTAAGACAACTCCGTGCATTAACCCAGCTGCTCCCGTAGCTGTTAAGTTGGCGTTATGAATTCTTCTGAGTACAGGGGAAACATAACCCCAGTTTCTTCGAATGTTCAACCTGAAACTGATGAAAAGATGTCTTACGCAAATGTTACATCTACTGATGTCTTCCCCAGCAAAGAACAAGCTGTTGTGTTCGAGTCCCAAGATGGATTAACTCTCAAAGACTACATCACTAAACTTGCAACTATTATTAACGCCAGTAACATAAGGTTTCTTTCACGAATATCTAACAATAGAATATGTGTGTTTTTAAGTAGTACACAAGAGGCAAAAAACCTAACAGCAAATCACAGTACGGTAAACATTAAAGATCGCATAGTAAGCATAAGACCCCTTATTAATAAACTCAAAAGGGTTATCATCTCAAATGTCTGCCACATAGTACCACATGATGTAATTGCAAAGGAACTCTCCAAAAGAAACATAGAAATTCAATCAAAAATTTCGTTCCTTAAAGCTGGAATACCTGACCCTGGCTTTTCGCATATCATGAGCTTCAGGAGACAAGTATTTATATCCCCTGAAGATGTAAACAAACTCCCTGAAACAACAACAGTATTCCATGAAGGTACTAATTATAGAATCTTTCTCTCAACTGATGATATGGCTTGCTTCCTGTGCAAATCAACCGTGCATCTTGCCAGAAAGTGCCCTACTTCACCTCAGTTAACTGAAGAACATGCTCCTAATGAAGTAAACAAATGTCTTATAACCCAATCAACACATCACCCATCTGAATCTGTCGATTTGCCTAATATCCGAAGAACCTATTATTAACAGGAAAAATTTTCCAACTTTACAAAAAAGACCATTACCTTCAGATTCTTCATCACAATTAGAAACAGAAAATGACAAAAATCAAACTTGTAAAAATGAATCCACAAAATATAAATTAAAGAAGAAAAAGTAACAAGACAAAAGTGATGACAACTCCATGCATGAAAATGCTCATATCAAGAAAGTAGAAGAGCTTATTGCACCCACTAAAAATACTATCTCTAACAATCCTCAAAAGTTCCCTCTTACCTATGAACAGCTGGAAAAATTTCTTTAAAATTCTTTTGGTTCTAACAACCCCATCGTTATAGCTAAAGATTATACTGATGATATTCGATCCATCATTGAAATGCTAAATGAAATTTACCCCCTACTAAATGAAAGATCGATCAAAAACAGAATCACAAGAATAATTAATAAATTAAAGAAACATAACCAATTACCAGAAGAGTCAGGATCTGATATGTCTGAATAAAATGATACATTTTCTATAAATTTTATGAATATTCTACAATGGAATGTCAATGGATTCTATTGCAGATTAGAAAGACTACAATTATTATGCATAAACCATAAACCTGAAATCATTTGCATTCAAGAAACTAACTTTAAAGCCAACCATGTAGGTATTATAAAAGGATATAAACCTTTTCATAAAAATCTATCCACATCCAGCATAGCAAGTGGAGGTGTCGCTACTGATGTTAAAGAGTTCTTAACAGTTAAACAACTTGACATACAATCTAACATCGAGGTTGTAGCTGTAATAATTCAAGATCATAACCCAGTGTGTTTCTGTCACATTTACCTACCTAACAGCCACAACTTTGAAACTAATGAGATCAAAGATATAATCAAACAACTCTCCAAACCTTTTGTCCTACTCGGAGATTTTAATTGCCATAACACCTTATGGGGTGCAAAAACAAATGATTCCAGGGGCAATTCCATTGAAGCACTCATTGAAGAGCTTGATCTAACACTATTAAATAATGGGCAACCAACTCACTTTAATGTGAGCAATGGTAGCCTCAGTGCTATTGATCTCACCTTATGCTCCACTACAATTGCACCAAGATGCAACTGGTACGCCATAGATGATCCGCACGACAGTGATCATTTTCCCATCTTTATTGACATCAGTAGCCCTATTCGCATACCAATTCTAACTATGAATCCCCATAAATTGAATTACAACAAAGCTAACTGGTTGAAATACCAAGATCTGATATCCAGGCGGTTGAATGATACTGACATCTTTGAAGGTAATGATGTAAATATTGACAGCTTTATCCGTAATTTCTCTGAAATAATTTTAAAATCTGCTAATGGTTCAATTGAGTCTTGTAAATATTCAAAAAGGACAAAATCGGTCCCATGGTGGAATGAAAAATGCAGAGAAGCAATAAAACGATCCAAGCATACTTTTAATAGATACAAAAAACATGGTACTGTAGAAAATAAAATTGAATAAAAAAATGAGAGCTGCTGCAAGAAGAACAGTCAAAGAAAGCAAAATCTCATCCTGGGTCAACTTTGTCTCCAAAAGTACCAAAGATCATGATATTAAAAAATCATGGAAAGAAATTAATGCAATCAAAGGTATAAAAAGATCTAATCAAATTAATTTTCTTCAGTCTACAGATAACCTGTTTATCACTAATCCTGATGCTATTGTTAACGAGTTAGCTAACAACTTTGCCAATAATTCGAGCACTCTAAATTATTCTGAAGCCTTCCAAATTTTTAAGAATGAGAAAGAAAATGAACCTTTAACTGACTACGAAGACCTGTGCTCTCAATACATCAATGATCCCATTACATTAAATGAACTAAGGGCTACATGCAAAGTCCTCAAAGACTCTACACCTAGCCCTAATAACATCCCCTATATTCTTCTCAAGGAACTACCAATTTATGGTCTTGAAACTCTCCTCAAAATTTACAACTTTATTTGGGAAAATAATGTTTTCCCCAAAATATGGACCTCCGCAATTGTCATTCCAATTCAAAAGCCAGGGAAATTTCCATCAAGAAGTACCAACTATAGACCGATTGCCCTGACTTGCAACATGTGTAAAAGCATGGAAAAAATTATAAACTATAGACTACAGTGGTATTTGGAGTTCAAGAAGATTATATCAGACAACCAATTTGGTTTCAGGCGTCATCACTCAACTTTATCACATCTAGTAAGCATTGATTCTTACATAAAAGAAGCTTTTTCCAATAAGCAACATGCATTAGTAGTCAACCTTGACATAGAAAAAGCATATGACATGGTATGGGTGCATCGCATCATACTTAAGTTGCAAGAAGTAGGTGTCGGCGGAAATTTGTTGCAACTCATCAAAAACTTTACCAAAAATCGTGTCATTCAAGTAAGGTCCAATGGTAAGCTCTCTGATAAGAAGAACATCGAAAATGGAGTGCCTCAAGGATCCATACTCAGCGTAACTCTTTTTCTATTGGCCATCAATGATGCTGACATGGAAATTACCCCCCCAGTCACCGTGAGAAAATATGCAGATGATATCACCATTTTGTGCAAAGGATGAAGCATAGATTCAAGTGAAAAATTAATGCAATCTGCCTTAAATAAAATATACGAATGGTCTCTTAAATCCGGCTTCAAATTCTCTGCTCAGAAAAGTGTCGGCACATTATTCTCAAAACAAAATGTAAGCAGAGTTCCTAGACTTAAGCTTAACAACTGCAGTATCAAATTTGATAATACCACCAACATTTTAGGACTGATTTTCGATTCCAAACTGAACTGGAAGAAACATATACAACACATAGTTGATGATTGTAAAAAAAGAATAAACATCCTGAAATGCATTTCTTACAACAATTGGGGGGCTGATAAGAGCCTTCTGATGTTAACATATAAAGCATTAATCCGATCGAAAATCGACTATGGATCTATTATATATGCTTCAGCAAGCAAAAAGGACAACATGAAACTGGAAGTTATACATAACAAATGTCTTAGAATATGTACCGGATGTTACCATAGCAGTCCCATCGGAAGTGTACTCATTGAAGCCAGAGAACCTAACCTTTCACATCGCAGAGAATATTTAACATTAAAATATGCTCTCAAAGCTGCTTCGTCGACGAACCCTATTATCTACAAAGGCTACAACCCTAAATTTCCTCAATGTGATTACCATCCTCGCTACATACCTTTGCATGCGAAAGTAAGGAACATTTTTGAGGAGTTGCAAGTACACCAACCTCCCATTGAAAAGAAAAGGAACTACAACATCCCACCCTGGACGCTCTCGGGTATACAATTTGATATCAACAATTCCGATAATGAAGGTTACCGCATATTCACCAGTGGTTTTAAAAACAGCAGTGAAGTGCATGCCTCCGTTGTTACCCAAGATACTACAATTAAACTACAGCTACTTCCCTACGCCAGCCTTACTAGTGCAGAAATCTGTTCTCTCATGACAGCCTTCAAATTGATCAAACAGTTGAACTATAAAAAATGTATCATTTTCTGTAGATCTATTCCAGCCATACAGAACATCAACAATAATATTCATAACCTCGAAATGGTAATCATCATACATGAATTGCACCACCATATTGTCAAAGCAGGAAAGCCTGTTGTGATCAAATTCGTTCCTGAAGACAATGAAGTCCTAGGAAGGGAAACTGCAAATCTTGTGACTGAATCGGCGACCGAAGAAAACAGCAACGGAATTATTAAAACCTCCTGTACATTCAATGATATCTGGAAGCATGTTGAAATCTTAATGATAGACAGATGGAACAGCAATTGGTCCATGCTCAAAGCCAGTGAACTCCATAAACAAATAGGAAATTTCTTCAATTTGAAAACAAGTGCTGAATTAAATAGAAAGGAGCAAGTAGCAATATCTAGAATCCGAACCGGACACTGCAATTTGAGTCATATCCACTTAATTAACAAAAGCCCTCCTCCCACCTGCAACCACTGTGACAACTCCACTCTTCTTAATTTAAACCATGTAATTAACCACTGCCCTCATTACAACACTCTTAAACAACAAATTCTGCAGGATGACCCATTTGCCTTAATTTTGGAATCCCCTAAATACCAAGAAAAAATCCTTACTTTTTGCAAACAAATTCAAATATTTTCAGATATATAATAGTTATTAACTATTGTCAATAATTTAGAAACCATGTCAATTTCTGTTAACATAGTTGTTATTATTGTAATTAAAACCAAATGTATTATTTAATTGTCGCTAATCACCATCGCTGTTGATGCGACAATAAATAAACTTAAAAAAAAGGATATCCGGTTTGCGCAGACGGTCGAATGGGTAATATGTTGGTTCGGGAATAGATAAAACTTTTAAGTTAAATTGATTAATTATATTTGCTAAGATTTTGCCATCGTGATTACTGGTTTGGCAGCCCCAACTTGCATGTTTGGCGTTCAGGTCACCTAACAATAGAACATTTTCCGTGGGCTGGAAGAAATTTTGAAGGTTTGCGTTTTGAATTTTAGTACTTGATGGCTTGTATACTGATATTATTTTCCCTAATTTATTGTTTATATTTATGTTAATTGCGATGGCTTCAATGCCGGGGGAGTTGGAAAGATTAGATTGGTAGTGATTATAGCATGATTTTACTGCTATTAGTACGCCTTCATCTTTGGTTTCAGATCTATCAGATCTGTAAAGAGTGTAATTTGGTATGAATAGTTTGTTTTTTTGATTGCATGCATAGTTGAAAAACTATGCATGCAATGTCAACGTCGTAATGGTACAGAAAGTGAATTAATTCCACCTTTTTGTTATTGATTCCATTGGAGTTCCAACTTAAGCAGGTTAAATTATTGTTGGGTTTATCTGCCAGTGCTATTGGTTAAGTACGCGGATACGGAGTTTTGAATGGTGCTGATTATAGATGGTATTAAAGAATTGATGAAATTAATAATGCATGAGTTGATGGCATTTATTATTGTGTTGATTATTGGGTTGCTGGCGTGGGGGTCTGGTGATTGATAATTTGGTGGGGAGGTGTTACGGGAGTTTTGGGCAGTTTTGGGTTGATTTTGGGAGTTCGAAATATGGTTGAAGTTCCGGATTGTGTTGGTTTGAGGCAATGGTGGGAATTGTTGATTAAGGTTGATTTGTGAGAATTAACCAGTTAAGGATTGGTTTGCATAACTATTATCATTGGACGGGGTTTTGGTTTTTTTTTCACTTATCTCTTTAAAGTATAAACAGTTCTGGTTCCTAATGTCCGCCTTGTGGTTTCCTTTACAGAGAGCACACGTCGGAGTTTTGTTCTTCTTGGGACACTTTACTGAATAATGGTTGCCCGCACAGAACGCGCAGTTGATGACGTGATTGCAGTCATTTTTTGTGTGTCCGAAATCCAAACATCTTTGGCATTGCAAGGGGCCTTTCGGTTTTTTACGTCTTTCTACCTTCACTCGATGGTTACATATTTGATCTAGTGAATGATGTTAATTGGTTCGGTTCCGTTAGATTCGGCGACCACTATAGGAATGGGGTTGCCGTCCTTTTGGAGCCTGGTCACTTTCAGTATTGAAGAGTACCGCTGTTTTAAGCCCAATGCTGTTTCGGATACTGTGATTGATTGATGCAGGTTCTTAAAAACCATTGAAAAGTTTTTGTTTGAAGGATCTTTGAACGAATGAAAGCTCCTTTGTGTTTGTATTAGTTATTTAACTATATTACGGAAGTCTGTTGGTGATTTGGCACTGATATTGACTTTGTCATATTTAACATGTGATATGAAATTACTTGTAACTTTATGCTTAAGTTCCTTGGTGAAATTATTATTATATATTAGACACATATATTGGAGGAATTTTACCTGTTTGAGACAAATTATCGTTTGAGTAAGCAAATCTCGTGTCCTCGATTTCATCATTGATTTTTTCCTAATTCACTAAATCTGTTATCGGTAGGCACATTCTATTCAAGTTCACTTGAGAATTGAGATGGATCACTAGATTTGTTGGGATCTACACTCAATTTTTTGTTTTCGTGAGAGTTTGAGGTATCACCGACTGGCCTTTTTCTGGTGAGAGAGGTTGCCGTTGAAGGGTAGGTTTGACCGTTGGTCGCGTTTACTGTTGAGTTGCCAACCTCGAGATTCACTTCGGAGTTGTGCTGCATCAGGGCTGCGTCTGCGATGAAATCCATATCTTCACTAGATGGTAACATTTCCGGATTTTGAAGAACTCCGTCTGTGAAGGGGGTGTCGAATCCTTCGTTGTGTAGGGTTAAAAGAGCAGTGCTTATCGCATGCCCTGTTGGTGAGTTGACATCGAATGACATTCACTTATCACACGATATCATTTAAGTTGCCACTGCAACTTCGAAGTTCACTCACTACGGGATACTAGTTAACTGACGAACTGCTCCGCTTACTAGGTCCGCACGGTTCGGAGTCGAGCACTAGAATGTGATCACTCATAGACAATGCAAGCGTTGTATGGCGCTTGGCACATCTCCTCTGGCTGTCTTTTGAACGGCACCCCCCTTCGCCGCCGCCGACCTTCAAACACGGTTGACTTTCCACGCCGCACCTGCCGGACACCACTGCCAACGAACTCGTGCAGCTACCCTTGGCGTAAGATACGCAAAATCCCATACCCATTTTACATCACATAGATTGCAAAATTAAATTTAATAGAAGCCATAGAATAGGAGCCTAAGGGTGGAATCTCGGTGTCATAAGATGAAGAATGATTATCACACTTGGAAAATGGTTAAATCTAATTTGTAACTTAATCATTTCTTGTATAAAATGCATTTAAAACTGATCTTTGCATTCTTGGCAGTTGCAGTAGGAGCCTTCATTGGGATATTTTGCACAGGGGCCAATAGAAAGGACATTGAGCATTTTCACCGTTTGATGGCATCATTAGTTTCTCCCTTTTCCACTTATTACATGAACTGTCATCATATCCATAAGCACTGATATATTGCACCTCTTATCGTGAAGTGTGGCTTAGGACCTCTATTTAATCGTTTATTTCAGAAACCCTCAAAATTTCTCAACTCGAGAAAATTGTGAAAAAGTGTCCCAATTTTTCCGATTTCAAAGTATTTTTTAATATTAAATCAGTTAATAAATGAATATTTTTAAGTAAATATGGAATAAGCGATGTGTCTAGCCTCATGGAACAATATTCCATGAGGCTAAAAACGCTAAAGCGCATTTTAATTTTGGCGTTTGACGGGTTTCTGAAATAAACGATTCATGATGTCACTGTCGTGTCTCTGACTGGGAGTGCTTAGGTTTGCATACCGATGGTGGTAAGGTTTTTGACAGTAACTAGATGAGTAGGTCCAATTTAGTCCCTGTCTGGGAGAACATTCTAGCGGCCGGTTGCTCTGATCGGGAGTTTTGCGTGGTTTCTCTCATCAATCAGACGAATGCCGGAGCAGTACTCCAACAAACGGGCCACGGACGTGTGTGATCTTTCCTTCCTCTTTCTTATCCTACCCTTACCCTTTCTTGTCCTATCTTTACCCGTTTTACACACTTACACTAACATGCATTTTACAAAGACATGCCGGAAGACCAGTCTGGTGCCGAGAACATGTCCCGGCTGGGGCGGTGGTCTGCTGGTGGAAGAAACCTGGTTGGGGAAATCCCCGCTAGTCGAAGGTAGGTCGGCTCCGCATTTTACCATCTAGTGAGGAAAGATCACCCCCACCTCCCGAGGAAAAACATGCACCACACTTACGGGACTAATGACCTTAGCTCTTGACGCACCCAGAATCACTAATCAATCAATCAATTGCACTTTTTGTTCACCCTACTATCCTTCATCCAGTGGATGGTAAATGTAAGGCACCAACGCGTGCTAAATTCTGCATCGGGGAGGTGTAAGCTTCCTTCTTTGCCTTCCCACGCATTCATCAATCAATCATTTCAGCCTCTGCCCTGACGCATTTACTTAGACTGTAACATTTCTTGGTGTACTCAAAGTGGATCCATCACTTGATATGCTCAAGTCTTTACAGATTCATGCCTTAAAACTGCATGAATTTGTAAAGACTTGAAAAATGCATGAAGTAAAGAAAAACCCTGATCTAAAAACTTTTCTTGCAATTACAAGGAGAAAACATTTTTTAACATTTTTGTAATAGTCTTTATTGGCTCGTTGTTTGTCAATACTTAACAATAATACAATACTTAATCCTGATTAAATAATACAACAACCTAACTACGCATCATTCTGTTCGGTTAAATACAATATTTTAAAATTTTTGAATGTCACTTTTACAGAAACGAGTGTCAATGTAGTAAGAAATATTAGAAAAACACGAATAACTTAAAACGTCCAGAAACATAGAAGATATGTACACATTTTATCTCTAATAAATAGTATTGCATCCTAAATAATATACGCAAAAGTAAAACGATCGTAAAAACTGAAATCTCGCTAGGTTTTACTTACTTCGTAAACAGTGTTATGGCTGAAAGTCTCGCAAAAGAAACTTCGCCAAAATGAAACCTATAAGAGGAAATCTACTGTTCGCGTTCATGCTCCCAGTTAGACCCTAAATTTCAGCTTTTACTCCACGCTCGCGCTTGCGTGCATGCGAGTTTTGTTTTCGTTTGTTTTTTGTCTCTTTTTTATTCAGCTGGCCAAACACGCAGCTCGGTACATTTCGGGATTCCTAACTCGCGTGAAAAGCTGCAAAAGCCAATACAAACCTTCACGTGACGCGGTGTGCTGACCTCTCACTCTCTAAAATGTTGCATAAAATTCTGGACAAGAGATTTCCACAATACTAGCATTTTCGAGATTTCTCAGCGCCACCAATACTTAGCGTTTGTCAACTGCAGCGGTATTAAACAAAAATGATCATGCCGTACTAAATGATCGCAGTTTTGGTTTTGTGTTACCATACAAAAATTTCAATGTCTTTTGTGCGGACTCCAAAATATTTGTTTGCTGTTTCTGTGGAGTTTTACAGGCGAGTTGCGAATTCCGGTGCCGGATCCCGGGCGTGCGCTATTGCAATATTCGCCGGACCTGTTTACCTCCGGAATTTAATATTCTCACTTTAAGCCGGGTATTTTAACTTTTTTCGTAAAATTATTAACAGTGTAACGAAGTTCTAACTTACAGACACAAAGCATCTTCGGCACTTGTCGAAGCATATTGACCTGGTAAATGTAGTGGGAAAGGGATTGACAACCAATATATTGAAATATCATAAAATTATAATAACCGATAATACCAAAATCATACTTTTATTCTTGCCTGGTAGATCAAATTTCAAGTCCCCTGACTCATATCACTAATTTCAGGGATAGTTTTATTCATTTATCTGTTGAAGAAGTACTATGTAGTCCATTAAAAAGACTCTTCAAATAAATCAAGACGACACTCATCATGTTAAGTATTCCAAAAATAGTATAATAATTGACAGCATTTCACCATTGTCGGCGTTTTGAAAGCGCAAACAATCGTTTTTCTAGGATTGTTAAAAATTTAAAAGAAAATTTTAAATTATTTTCCAAAACTTCCTAAAAAATATTGTCAGATGATTGGTCATGCTGTTAGAGGCAGATTAAGCTACTATCTCTTTCAGTGCATTAAACCACGCTAAACATTCTTTTAAATGCTTCAACCTCCCAGTGCAAAAATATACTGTTTTTCGGAAATGTTCTATATTGTTCTGGAATGTATCAAAGAGTGGTAATTTCCGCATCAGTAGTTCGAGTCGCATAGAATGAGATCTCAGCTGTCTCGAACGGTAAACCGAAAAATGTTTAACTGTCAGTATCGATCGGATTCAAGAACGCACAGGTTTACCCAATTACTACACGCTGGCTACACTAAGATTGTTTTGTTGTTTGTTAAGTGGATTCACGTGCCTAATAGAAATCTTGTGCCTTGCGTAATTCACCTTTTACTATAGGGACACCTGCGGCAGCTGCGGTAGCTAGTTCGATTTGTGGCAAACAATTTGGGAATTGAGGGCATGCCCGGGGTTTGTTTACAACCTCCACAGAAGTGCTCGCAGGTCGGGTAAAGGGGTGCTTTCGGCTTTAATCACCAGTTCCCTCCACCGCCCCCTAGCCAACGCCCACTTCCAACTCGCCATTGCCTCCCGCCCGGCCACATGCCCATCGCCCAAAGCCCGCTGCCTACCGCCCAGGATTCTATAGACAATTAAATAGAGTCATGTTTAGAATTACAACGAAATTTTAGATGGATAGATCAATTTGGTTCTCCTACATCGTTTGAGTTCGCTAATGAATGGTAGTTAGTTCTGAATATAGTTAATCATTGAGGGAAATATCAAGGAAATAACTGATCTAGCCGTTGAAATACATTCGTTTAAGTTCATTACTAGGGAACGGATTTCCATGTAATTAGATGTTTTTGCCTGAACAAGATACCAGCATTCTATTATATATTTTAGAGTTTACAAGACATTCTGAATGAATTGGAACTATTTTTATTTTACATATTTTCGTATAATTACATATTTTTACTTATTGTACTACTATTCACTTGTACACCGGCTCCTCGTAAACATTGTAATATACACTATGAACCTATTTTATATTTCGAATAAAATTCTTATATGTGGTGAAGTTTAGCGTACAATTACTTCGGTAGAGATAGAACCTACTTTTAGCCACTCCGAATCCTTGTTAAAGACTGATCGGCAACGTTTTATGGTCGGAGAATGCTTGTAGAGAACAATATGAATCACAATAATTAATTTTTATTATACATTTTATACATTATATTACAGGTCATTTTTTGCCATCCCGGGTGAATGAGATTGATGATGACTTCACCAGCTGCCTTGGTTGGTCAGTTGTCGTGATTTCGTTTCACACTTTGCGCATAAGCACCTTCTGTAATAATAATAATAATAATAATAATAATAATAATAATAATAATAATAATAATAATAATAATAATAAGACTCTTTGTATCGTATATTTTTAGGGCCAATGAAGATTATATGTAGCCTGGTGCAAGAATGGCCGATGTCACTTTTTAGTGATTTTCGGTTTCCATGGTTAACGTCTGCTTTAAAGC
>BLKR01017215.1:0-14147 GCA_011170035.1 Teleogryllus occipitalis
AAAAGCAAAGTTTTTTCATGTGCTTATTCTCAGCTGCCTAATTTCAATACTTCATCGGTTAGTCTTCTAACCATTACATTATTTTGAACGACATATTACAAGCTATTGATGTAGGATAATATAATTTATTTTACTTGCCTTGTAAAAATATTAGTGACGTTTAAAATACGAACATGCTGGTGTCTAACCTGAGCCCTCCAAAGTTTCCTAAAGAGGACGCTCAATTCTCTTGTAAAATAAAACAATTAAGGTTTTTGGCACTTCATATACCTTAGAAAGTTAATAAAAAGCAAGAGCCTACTCTTAAGTCTATCAGTTCGAGAGGTCAGGAAGAAGAAAGAAGACAAGAGACAATTTCAGAATTTAATCTCAGAGAAGTCGAAATGAGAGAGATTATAAAAAATTCTGATGTTAAACATAATGCAAAAGACCGATTCAATCTTCGGCGAGGTATCGAACACGTCCTCTGGCGCTTCCGAATTGGAAGTTCTACCAGGGATATATAAGGTATTTTAGGGACAAATGTATTCTTTATCGGTCATTTTATGTAGCTTTAAGGTAATCAACATCTGCCTGCAAGCATTGCAAAAAATCTTTGAGAATCTGAAACTAATCGGACTTTGTTTCAAGATTCCTCTTTTTCCAGATTTCATTAAGTAAAAAATGAATGAATTTCATTAAATCTTCATAATTTATTAAATAATTCTATTTAGTTGTATGAAGCCACCGAAAAAAAAAGAATTTTGCAATTTTTAAAAAGAATAGTGATTTCAACGAATATGAGGCCTGCATGAATTTTTTAAGTGGTCCTTACGCTATCCAAGAACAAAATTTGATCCGAAAATTTGGAGTCAATTTGAGAAAAAGTTGAAAATATTGTTGAAGTTTCCAGTAAAATACCTCCCAAAATCAAAATATCCGTTTCAAAATCAGAAATCCTCGAGTTCATTGAAATAAATCTAGGAATATCAATTTTAGAGAAAATCGTCTAAACGGTTTAGGCGCCAGCATAGACAAGAGGTAGACTGACATTCAGACGTTTTGCTGTCAATCGAGTTTACCGTGAACAAACCGTGTATTTTGATTACACAACGTGTTAGAAGGGAGTAATTTACCTTATACAGAAATAAGATTTACCCCGTTTTTCTTTACCGGTCCCGAGCAATAACAGTTTTTCTGAAGCAACATCGCCGTTTTCCGGCGCAACATTATAATTTTCTCTCTTCATACGAAGTAAGTGCGAGAAATAAAAAGCTGAGGAAATGTAACAATCAAGAATTACTTTAAACTACGTGTAATAATGGAATTAAATGTTGCAAATGCATTACTTTCTGTTCTGAAAAGGATGCTATCTAATGAATTGAGAATTTTCATTGTTTGTAAATGACAAAGAAATTTTCGAGACTAATGGGATAACAAACTCGTGTTTTTATTTTGCTGGAATAACAAAAGGTATGCCACGCATTCGTTCATTTTACTTTCTCTCTCTTACTTCGCCAGATGAGAGCGTATTGTAGTAGTGCGCCGGAAAACGGAGAATTTTCCATAGAAAATCTCTTAATACCAGGCCCTAGTAACGAAAAAGTGGATAAATCTTTTTTTTTACTCTAAATGTTCCTCAAAACATCATTTGACAGTCACTTTACTCGAATACACAATCATTATCCGAAGCGTTCGTTTGATTTTGTATGACGATAAGTATCTAATCGTATCGTTTTCTTTAAAAGGGAATAGGAATGGAAATAAGAATAGGGGAAGAAGTGTGTATACCCTTCTTAAATTATCATAGGCAATAGTGCTTTGGAAATTGTCGATAAGCTTCCGTTCATTCGCGAAGCAAGGAAAAAATTTATCTGAGAATTTCGAAGACATTAGTGGTATTTAATAGGACTATTACACGAATAAAATTATACCCAACAGAGTTCCAAAATGCGCCAAATATTTAAAATATCTTAAAGCTACGTTAATATCAGAGATGTTATGAAATAGTACACACGCAGTGTATCGGACGTCGACATAGCGATCGATGAATGCCGCCTAAGATAGATGAGTCCCAATTTATGATTGGCCAGTAAGGAGAAGCCGTAGCAAAAATAGACAGAAAAAGAGATAAACTTTTTTAAATACATCGCCCTGATAGGAGTATTTTGTTTGTATAGTTAAACACAACTGGTTTTAATTTCACGAGTGGAATATTCTCAGTAATGAAATTAAATCACATTACTTCTTTCTGCATTTATTAAGTAAAAAATATGAAGTTATCCTTGAATTGATTTTTGTGAAAGAATCATACAACATTTTATGTAAAAATCAAGACGAGATAAGGTTTTTTAATTTCCGGCGGTTAAATTACACAAAAATACATAAATAATTGCATACTTTAAAAAATATTAAGAAAGAAAATTTTAAGCTTCAGGAAGGAACTTGAGAGTTTAACCACACGAAGATAACAGTGTATCTTATGTCTTTTGTAGGTTGAGATTTTTTTGTAGTCTAATTTCTGGTTTCTATGCAGCAGATTTGATGCAATGAAAACTGCTAATATAAGCATCTAATCCATCGAGACTGCAAATATAATAAATAAAAATGTTTGTAACGGCAAGTTTTTCTTCATGTATTTGTAATGCCTTTCAGCAATTAATCACTATGATTGAAAATAATTTCGTAATTTAATTTCTTGTAGCAGTTATATTTCAAAAGACGCAAGACGTAATATTTTTAGAAATCCTTTTGCTTATTTTGTTATACTGTATATTTCCATCGAGTTGTGGCTTTCTCCTCACTGCAGTTTTGCCAATTGATGACAGAATCGCTTTCTAATCTTTTCAGAAAAGGCGACTACAATGCACATGTTGGAATATAAGATGAACGTTGCCTATATTATGTTATCGCTTCGTAGCAACCGCGTCGCTGCTTCGAGTCAGCTGCGCAGAGCTGAGCGCAGCCTCAGCAACTGACGCCTCTAAGAGCATCGCCTTCCCCTCCCCTCCCCTCCCCTTCCACCACCCCTCCCCACACCACCCCAGCCCTCACCACCCCTCACCAGCCCTCCCCACCACTCCCCACCCCTCCCCACCACTCCGCGATCTTTTTTTAACAATTTTATTTTCTATCTGTTCAATCCACTAATTTTACAGAGATTTTCATGACTTATTATAATAACTGGGATAAGGCATAGGCAGGTGGAGAGTTCATTTAGTCGGAGCTCCCTCTTACTTTGTTACTGTTCTCTTAATTTAGTGTTCGGATTTTTTATATTTATTTTAAAATTGTGATATTCTATAGTTTAATTTTGTTTTAATAATTCTTTATATTTAATTTGCATTCTATTGAAGCGTTTATAGTGGGCGTAACTTATCCTTGGGGTATCTTGAAATAAATTTTATGTCTTTTGCTGACCGTCCTAGATTAAAGTTTTGAACACAGTCCTATTCCAGCATGTGTGGCAGTGTAGTGCATGTAAGTGTAAGTGTGTGTAACGGGTGAGGATAGGACAAGGAAGAGGAAGGAAAGATCGCGCGGTCCGTGGCCCGTTTGTTAGAGTACTGCTCCGGCATTCGCCTGGTGCTGATTGGAGAAACCACGAAAACTACCGATCGGAAACCATCGGAAACTACCAAGCTGAAATGCTAGCGTCGAAAATCCTGCCGCCGTCGGGACTCTAACTTACGTCCTTGCGGTCAGAGGTACTGCAGTGACATCAGTTGATGCCACTGCAGTGCCTGATGAAAGACTCAAGAGATATTAACTACATCATCCTTGTCCCCTCCTCTCCCCTTACACAAGCACGTACACGAGATCTAAGCTCCCACATACGTTGGGAGACCAGTCTAATATGGAACTTGAATTCCCTGTTTGTCCCAAACTGTGGCGGGGTCCCGCTGACAAAGATTCCTGGAAAATCTGCAAGCTGACGTGCTGGTCAGAGCCGAATCTCCCGTTGCAGGGGGGAGGAACATCACGTCACGAGATCATATTCCACTACAGTTACGAGACAGATGACCGCAGGAGTTGAGGCATCTATGCTCTCACAATAATTCGCGGGCATTGCTTGGCCTCCCCCGCGGCCAGGAAGCGAAACCCTGCGGATTTTCGCGTCTCGCCCTTTGTGCTCACCCCGCGCAGTCATATCTGGCCTCGCAGCCATTTCAGCTTTCATTGACCACGCCCATCACACCACCCTCGGTCTTAAAGAGGTCAAGAGGGTAATTTCGAAACAAATATTTCAGCTAGTAAAAAAATTAAAAAGTCTATACAAATTAAAATAATGTATTTTCCATTATGTTTGATAATACAACTTACTATATAGGTATCAGCAAACGGACACTCAAATGTAGGATATCAGAAATGTTCTTCTACATAACCACAAACCTAATGTTTTTTCAATACATTAAATATACACTGATCATGATATGAACTGAGACGCCTATCGAAGATACCGTCTTTTAATTTTGCTTCGGACAATTGCGGAAATTTTTCACAAAGTTATTTGAAACACTGCCCATCTATAGGTAAGGCCTTCACAAATTCATGGGCCTAATTTTATGTGCAATGGAGGCAGCAGAATCTTGTGTTGATCTACCTGATGTTCCTGTAGAGTGTTCTTTTCCCCTGGTTTTATTTCAGGCCAATTCTTCCAAGACCAATGCTGATTTCGTGGCCTACTATCTCATTCACAAAGTAAACATGGGCATTGAGTAAAGCCACTTTGCTGGCCAAGAAGCATGACTTATTTATAAATCATTACATATCCATCCACGAGCGGAGTGGTTTATTTTCTCTAAAGCTACACTGAAGTTTTCGTAACTTTCCTTTATGTTTACAGAATAAGTAACAGGTAATAATGCGTATATGTTATCATTGTTTAACAGAACTGTTTTGAAACTAGTTTCAGAGAAATCGATAAACAGCCTACATTCTTACTCTTTCGTAAACGTACCTATATACGTAGAATTTGTCCTGATCACCTAGTTTAATTTTCAAATATGAGAAATACACATTTCTAAAAAAGTCTGTAATGTTCCGTTGGTGGTTTTAATCACAAATTCGCCACAAATATAACAAAACTGTCAGGACTGTTTTTACAGCCATAACTAGTCTTAACTGAATACTAATTGCTAAACTAGTATCTTATCTTGATAGTAACAGTACAAACACGTGCGCCTCCAATAAAACAAACACGGTACAGCTTGACAAATATTTTACTAAAGAGTATACCGTCGTTGTCGTCCTAATACTTTCTCATTCTAACCTTTTAACTCTCAGTGTTGCTTTAAAGCAACATGTTTTTTATTGTTCTTAGCGCACTCTTGATTCATTATATTGAATTATCAACTGGACCATTCTCAAGCTAAGGCCATATAGTTAATATATTCTCCGTTAGAATGCATTTATTTTAATTCCGAGGCGTGTGAGACATTGCTAAATAAAGATAAGCCTAACGATTTCATTGATGCATACATACCTAATTTTTGTATTTTATTTTTCTCAATGTTATATTGGCGTTATTTTTTGGAAACTTAATTTTCTTAACATCTATATTCATTGTTTATAATTAATATCCTACTTTATCACAATATTCAATTGGCTTTCTGTAAAATTCCGCAGAAACATGAAACACGCAGTTTCTTAGAAGCAACAGTGGGGTTTGATGGTAACCGTACGGAGTGAGTTCAGATAAGTAATTCACTTCTAAACATGGAAAAACTAGGCTTATTGAATGACGGAGAAATTTTGAATATCTTGGAAGACATTGAAGATGACAATATCTCTAAAATTAAACATATTTTATCTTCAGATGTAGAAGTTGAAACGACATTGTTTTCGGGATAAGCAGAGAATTTGCAAACAGAAGATAATTTCCTGGTATGATTACGTTATTTCTTCAGCTTTTTTTTCACCTAAACTGTGGAATTTTAATTTTTTGTTTTACGTACTGTTATTTAATTTGATAGGAAGCAAATTTATCTAACTCACCTAGTAAACCAGCCAATAATGTCAATGATGTCTTTACGCCACAACTATTGTTTCTAAATAGTGAATGAAAATGAAATATTTTAGTATTTACACAAATGTAATAAAACACGCATGTACACGCATGTAAATGAAAATAAACGTCTATTATAGTCACAAAATACAATCTTGGTTCATACATTCTAATGTACTGTCGCAAACTTTACATACGTCTTTACTCAGGCGGTATGGGCGCCAGTTCTCTATGATTAAGGTTGTGCGTGTGGTGGCGCTAAATTTTACATTTTGTTACTAGCCGTTTTAAGCAATATTTTTATATTTTGTTACTCAGTTTTTAAAGTAAACTAACTTTTTATAATATATTTTACAATAAGGCAATGGAAATAATATGATAAAGATGTTTTGTCGAAGACTGTTTAGAATTAATATTGCACAATTTTGTTATAAAAATATTGCGTTTGCCTGTTTTCTTGTTGTATTTTGTTTTTCAAGAACGAAAGTGTCAATGATGGTCAAAGCGAGGAAAATATGGCTAAGAAAGTGAAACTAGTGGTGCTAGAACAACACATATTTTCCCGCAAAATCACATGACAAGTACTCAAATTTTCGAAAAATTATACATGGCCTTATTTCAAAATCTATCTTTAAGAAACGGATTTCATTAAGGGAAAACTATTTTTCACAATTATATTTATAGGAAGATGCCGGAAAATTTTGAATTTTTGCCATTTTCGAAAAATCAGAGTTTTTCATGAAGCTGAGACCTACTTCATTTTTTAAACGTTCTGTATTTGTGCTTGACTACTACCAAAAAATGTTTTCGTGATTTTCACACTAAATTAAAGTTAAATTGTAAGTTTTGATCAAGTTATTTTTAAATAAATTAGTACAAATTTTACAGTTTTTATGCACTTGCTTGCAATCACCTACCAGCTACCCTTTAAATCCCAATGTTGCCTGAGAGCAACATGTCAAATTTTGTAATATTTTAGAGCATATTTGAAACAAATTGACTATTTACTTTAAACTACTCAATTATAACTCAAAATTAAATTTAAAAAATATTCATTATTTAACAAAAATTTGGGATTCAAAGGGCTAATTGCCTGCATGTATTGTATGCACTACAATAACTGCTGCATGTATAGCCTTTTCTAGATATATAGAGCAGCATTTGGCTAGCTATGAAGAGGAAAATTTTAAAATGTGAACAAATGGTGGGTGATACGGCATTTTTAATGTTATTTTCGGAATCAGCACACTTAAAATGATAAGAATTAGATGAACGCACACAAAAAGTTTTTTGGTCGTTGATCTGTGTTATGGGATATTTTTTTTTTCGTTTTATTTCCATTTAGTAAAATGAAGTGTTGTCTGTTTTTAAATGGGCTTACCACGAAACAAAACACATAATAGACATAGATAGAAATATAACAGAAAGACAATTACTGTGACTTCTTGTATATTATCTGTTTATGTTTCGTCTTTTTTTCTTTTTAGGACGTCTCGTGAGCTATTAGCATTATAAATATTTAAAATTATACTCTAAGAAAAAATGACGGTTTTGAAACATTTATAAGAAATCATCGACACAAAACCTTGTAATTGTGCTACCGTTGGATAGGCAATTATTTTATAAGCCTACATCAAACCGATTTAAAACGAAAAGAATAGGACTTTGCAGATTTTGGTTTAGGGGGAACAGAAGTTCACTTGCTACCTCCAACACACTTGCATCGAGCCCAACACGCAAATGATGTGCCCTGAATACTTCAAGCCATATTTCCATGTTCATGAAGGAACATGAGTTACGTTTCTGATGCTGTAATATACGAAATGAAACTCATTAAACGTTCTACTATACTTTTTAGGTTTCCTCCACTCCGAGGCACGATTGTACAGGTACGCTCCAAGTTGAGATCCAGTAAGAAGCTATTTTTAACTTTAAAACAGTTATTAACAAATGCGGAATACATGCGAGAGTTCAGTTCTCGTTGCCTACGCTCCACCCCCCGTGCCCCCACCCACCCCGTGCTCCGCCACCCACGCCCCGCACCCCACGCCCCGCTCCCCACACTCCGCCCCCCCGCGCTCCGCACACCGCGTTCCACGCCCGCCCCGCGCCCCGAGTCACACGCCCCACACCCCGCGCCCCGCCCTATCGCAAACGCGGTGCCCACCCCCCTCCCACCCGGCCACAGCGACACGCGGCGGCAGCGGCCGCGCCTTGAAAAGCGTCGACGGGGCGCCCCAGGGCCACACAACGCGCCCGGACGCCTCTCACCCGCCGCTCCCCGCTCGCCGCTCGCCGCTCGCCGCTCGCCACTCGCCAAGCTCCTCAACTCCGCACAAGGTGAGACACTTTTCCTCCCACACTGTCAATCGCTGCTCCGATACGATTGTAGCGTAGGTTTTGAAACGTCTTTTCAATACGTTGAGATAATCCTCAACGAATATCATTTAGCAACTCGTGTGAATTCAGTCCCACCAGCGGAGTATCGCCCCATCAGGAACAAGTTCTAAGCTGCTGACCGAGCTCCCGGCATGTGTGTTAGTGCAGTACGTGTGTGTTTGGGTGTAAGTGAGGGGTGGGGATAGGACAAGGATGGGGAAGGAAAGATCGCGCACGGTGCATGGCCCGTTTGTTAGGGTGCTGCTTCGGCATTATCTTAGTGTTCATCGGAGAAAACACGGAAAATTACCGATCAGAGGAGCCGGCAACTAGAATTCTCCTCCAGAAAGCGGCTGAATTCGCACTTGCTACCTAGTTAGGGTTGATAATTCTGCCAATATCGGGACTCAAACCCTAGGACCTACCTATCAGAGGCACTGCAATTCATTTTCATTCTATTTGTTGCAAATTTGTAGATCAAACAATATCATATCAATAACTGTTGCATACTATCGGTAAAACTTCAGTAGCTGTGGAAGTAAAAATTCTTCATAATTAGCCGCCCGAGTTGCATAAGATCAATCTTCCCTTTTTATTTTTCTGACATTGACCTGCATAATAAAACTTTAATATTCTCGATGATTTCTATTACGTTTAAATGGCTAATAAAAATTGAGAGAATGCTCAACAACTTGAAATGAGAAAAGGCGCTCAAGGTTAACGCATATGAAATTTGGTTCATTGCATGAGGATACAGTTCATTTTAAATGAATGAACATCGAATTGCTGTCTCAGACTATAATAATTTATTTTATATTATCGTTCTTCAATACTATATACATATCATTTAATGTTAATGATAAATTCAAATACAAAATGTGAATATATTGATTGTAGTTTAGAGGAAGTCACCTGATGTTGCTCGGGGACTTACTAATGAAAATTATCTGTTAGACAAGAAAAATAATGAATTCTTGTTGTAGAGTAAAATAGAAGAAATTTTATTTGTACCCCCGCGGCGCCCCAGCCCACCCTTTCCCACCTTGCCCCGCCCCTCTCGGCCCTGCCCCGCATAACCCCTCTCCGCTCTCCATCAGTCCATCCCGCGTCTCTCCACCCCGCCCCGCTCTATACCGCTCCGCCCGTCATCCCCTCTATGTTCCACTCTTCCTGCTCCTTTCAGCCCGCTCTCCCCTCCCCGACTGCCCCATCGGTCTCCATCGCAGCTAATTTTCGATTTTCACCTTCAATTACCTGGAGCTTAATTGTGCTATCGAAATTAATCAAAAAGTATTTGGTAGAAAATTGTACGGATTTTCAAAAGATTACATTCATTGAAGACAATTTCCTGGCCGTTTTCGAGATGTTCTCAAAAAACTGAGGGATTGAGCACTTAATTCCTACTATAAGGTGACAGGAAGACTGACAAACTGTAAAACAAAATGTTCATATTAACTTCAGTCGTTGTCCTCAATATATTTATTACAGAAAAGATAACTATGCTAATTAGGCTAATTGTACTGATTGGGAAGATACAACGATCTATAACATTACTGTGAAGTTATTTAATTTTAAGATTATTTTTCAATAATGAGGGCAAGGACAAAAGCTTGTAACGCTAGAGGAACATTGTTGCTGTCATTCAGATAAATAGAATCTGTGCTTTCTAAGCATTTTATTGTCCATGAACGCAATAAATATATCAATATTTCTTTTAAAGTGGGGTTTGAGAAGAGATTGTGCGCTGTTTAACCCAGTTTATTGTTAGATTAATACTTAATAATTTATCAGTGCACATATCAGTATATACATTTTCATTGCACACTGCTCATCTAAGAAAAAGAACATACTGCCCTGAGAAGTTCGAATGAATAAGGTAAAATGAATGCACACAAAATGGAATCGTTAATGGATGTCTTCTGAATTTGTCAGCCAGATAAGACACTACCTAAAACGTGATAGTAAGTGAAAACGACCGTGAGTAAACGAAGGCCAGTACATATAGGTAATCGCTAAGTTCAATGTTGTGAAGTAGTGTTAGCGTATCACCTCAGTGAAGGACGGGAAGGGGATCAACAAGATCCTAGCGTAGTGTTCCGTTTCTATCTGTCGTTATGTAAAGAGTTATTGTTTCAATGTTTGGGGCCTTTTATTATTAGAAATTTTCTTAACCTTAACATTTTCTAAGTTTTTCTAAATTTAGATGGGGGCTCATGTAGTTAAAAATTCACGAGATAATTCCATGAACATGGAACCACAAATGGAAAAACAATAAACTTTATAGCTTGGATAGAACTCAAATAAACTTGTCGTTCAGAAGCTGTTTGGGCCGTCAGTAAAGTGAGAATGAAAGATGACAAACACGAAAATATATTATAAATAATTGAAGACAATTTAGAAGACACTTTTCGTATTTCTCACAAATTAACCAATTTTTAAGTGCGGAAGTCGGTGAGTCTAACCTGCATCTGTATCCGGCCACACTAGCGTCTCGTATAGTAGCACCACAGAATAGGTTCTACACATAAAGGAAAGCTATCCCACAATCAGTGCTCCGATTTGATGCGCATGGTCGCTATATTGAAAGTGTGTAAATAGATGTACGATCCGGTATTTGTTGTGTGGTAAACGGTGGTGAAGGTGCCTTTCATTTCCGTTTTACTCGTATTTGGTGTGTGTGAATATAACTAGCAGAAACATACGTAACCCGAGGGGACATTTGCTTCGAAGAGGCAAATATTAATAACGCACATAGGCAAATATTATTAAAAAATAGAGACTGGAAAATTAAGAAAACTTTATTTGAAGTCATTTAAAGCACTTTAACTTACAGATGCAATATTGTTTACAAATCGCTGAAAATATGCAGTATAAAGGCATGAGAGATATTTAAAAAAATACATTTGTATAATGTTTTAAAAGCAAATAATACACTAAAATAAATTTGATGTCATAATGAAGTGCAAGTAGTGCGTAAGTAGTGCAAGTAGTAAGTAATGAAGTGCAAGTGCAAGAAGTGCAAGCACTACCCGTTGGAAAAGTTAGAAGAAAACATTTAGGGCCGTTTTTGAGAAAATGGCGTTTGACCCGACTCTTGTGGTTCCTTTGCACAGCTGCAAGATAAAAAAAATACATTTGGGTAATTTTTAAAAAACAAAATAATACACCAAAATAAATTTTATATCATAATAAAGAGTGCAATTGGCACTACCCGTTGTAAAAATTATAAGAAAAAATCTTGTACAGGTTTTGAGAAAATGGCGTTTGAGCTGACTCTTGCGGTTCCTTTGCACAGTTTCAAGATGGCGGTCCGCGCTGCGCGGTGACTCACTGAAGATGAAAGGAGCCGCCCTCTACTTTCCTTTCTGTGTAGTATCTATTCTGTGGCAGCACCCTCCAGCTGTGCCTCCGATTTTAACGGAGAGTTCAAAGCCCCGAGTCTAATGTTCTAATCGACGCTGTTCGGACAGATGCGTCCGCTGATCGCCCTGGTGCTGCTGGCGCTGGCGATTGGGCTGTGCGCCGGGGCGCGCCGCTCCGCCCCGCGAAGGGACCCGCCCAACGACATCAAGAACTGCAACAGATACCCTGCCGACCCCGTTAGCAGCAGCAGCAGCAGTAGCAGCAGCAGCAGTAGCAGCAGCAGCAGCAGTAGCAGCAGCAGTGACAGCAGCAGCAGTAGCAGCGAAGATAATGACGACCAGCAGAACTTGGGGATGCCCTGCCCGGAAGTCGACGTCAGCCAGTGCCACAGTGGGAAGCTCACGCAATGCGGGAGGTGCCAGGTGTGCCTCGTCTACTTGGGTGAGTGCTGCTTGAACCAACGACCCGCATTTTGGGTAGACTGTTTCGAAGTTTTGGAATTGAAATTTCAAATTTACGTACTGAATAACGGTGTATTTTGGGTGATTTACTCATAGGAAATGTTCCAGTAACAATGTCTTTGGTGCCTGTTTGAGTAATTTGCACATTAGATGTTTTCGCGGCCGCCCTCTCAGGCTCTCATTGATGTATTCCCATTAAAATTATTTAACGTCCATTATTTAACAATGCCAAGCGTGCCTCGTCTACTTGGGTGAGTGGTGTTTGAACCAACGATCCGCATTTTGGGTAGACTGTTTCGAAGTTTTGGAATTGAAATTTCAAATTTACGTACTGAATAACGGTGTATTTTGGGTGATTTACTCAAAGGAAATGTTCCAGTAACAATGTCTTTGGTGCCTGTTTGAGTAATTTGCACATTAGATGCTTTCGCGGCCGCCCTCTCAGGCTCTCATTGATGTATTCCCATTAAAATTATTTAACGTCCATTATTTAACAATGCCAAGCGTGCCTCGTCTACTTGGGTGAGTGGTGTTTGAACTAACGACCCGCATTTTCGGTAGACTGTTTCGAAGTTTTGGAATTGAAATTTCAAATTTACGTACTGAATAACGGTGTATTTTGGGTGATTTACTCAAAGGAAATGTTCCAGTAACAATGTCTTTGGTGCATGTTTGAGTAACTCCCACATTAGATGCGTTTGCGGCCGCCCCTTCAGGTCCTCATTGATTTATTTCCATTAGAATTATTTAACGTCCATTGTTAACAATGCCAAGCGTGCCTCGTCTACTTGGGTGAGTGGTGTTTGAACTAACGACCCGCATTTTCGGTAGACTGTTTCGAAGTTTTGG
Organism: Teleogryllus occipitalis; assembly: GCA_011170035.1. Lineage (NCBI taxonomy): Eukaryota > Metazoa > Arthropoda > Insecta > Orthoptera > Gryllidae > Teleogryllus > Teleogryllus occipitalis. The sequence continues at coordinate 13,039 of BLKR01017215.1, forward strand.
AATTGAAATTTCAAATTTACGTACTGAATAACGGTGTATTTTAGGTGATTTACTCATAGGAAATGTTCCGAGTAACAATGTCTTTGGTGCCTGTTTGAGTAATTTGCATTAGATGCTTTCGCGGCCGCCCTCTCAGGCTCTCATTGATGTATTCCCATTAAAATTATTTAACGTCCATTGTTAACAATGCCAAGCGTGCCTCGTCTACTTGGGTGAGTGCTGCTTGAACCAACGACCCGCATTTTGGGTAGACTGTTTCGAAGTTTTGGAATTGAAATTTCAAATTTACGTACTGAATAACGGTGTATTTTGGGTGATTTACTCAAAGGAAATGTTCCAGTAACAATGTCTTTGGTGCCTGTTTGAGTAATTTGCACATTAGATGCTTTCGCGGCCGTCCTCTCAGGCTGTCATTGATGTATTCCCATTAAAATTATTTAACGTCCATTATTTAACAATGCCAAGCGTGCCTCGTCTACTTGGGTGAGTGCTGCTTGAACCAACGACCCGCATTTTGGGTAGACTGTTTCGAAGTTTTGGAATTGAAATTTCAAATTTACGTACTGAATAACGGTGTATTTTGGGTGATTTACTCAAAGGAAATGTTCCAGTAACAATGTCTTTGGTGCCTGTTTGAGTAATTTGCACATTAGATGCTTTCGCGGCCGCCCTCTCAGGCTCTCATTGATGTATTCCCATTAAAATTATTTAACGTCCATTATTTAACAATGCCAAGCGTGCCTCGTCTACTTGGGTGAGTGGTGTTTGAACTAACGACCCGCATTTTCGGTAGACTGTTTCGAAGTTTTGGAATTGAAATTTCAAATTTACGTACTGAATAACAGTGTATTTTCGGTGATTTACTCAAAGGAAATGTTCTAGCAACAATGTCTTTGGTGCATGTTTGAGTAACTCCCACATTAGATGCGTTTGCGGCCGCCGCTTCAGGTCCTCATTGATTTATTTCCATTAGAATTATTTAACGTCCAGAAACAGTAAAATCTGAATGTGACTATGGGGAAAAAGGATATTCATGTTATTGGAAGTTGCTCGTATAGTGATCGGTCACAGTTACTTGGTTATTGCTTCAGATTTCGATAGAAAAGATG
>BLKR01017216.1:0-14121 GCA_011170035.1 Teleogryllus occipitalis
GGGTTCACAGAGCTGCTCCTTGAGTTCTTTGTTATAAAATCTAGTACTGAATAATCTAATCAATCATCTTACAACAAAAAAGGATACAGAATAGGGAAATATAACATAAACCTAATTTGTTATGCGAACGAAGCAGTATTGGTAGCCGAAAATGAAGATGACTTAGAACGGCTTCTCTGTGAATTTCATAAACTCTGCAGAAACTATAATTTGACGATTTCCATCCAAAAAACTAAAAGTATGACAATAGCGAAAGATCCTTTTCGATGTAAGCTCGTGGTAAATGATCTACCAATAGAGCATGTGTTAGAAATAAAATACTTGGGGATAGTGATCACAAGCTCAGGAAAAGATTAAGGAGATAAAATAAGAAGTCGTGAAAGGAAACAGAATTTCGGCCTGTATAAATTACTCAATGTGGTACAACAAATATTTGAGACAAGACTCAAAAGTAAGAATATATAAATCAGTAGTTAGACCGATTTTTACATTTGCAGCGGAGACACGAAGTGAAACAAAAAGCATGCAACGTCAGCTAGAAGTGGTAAAATTGATAGAATGAATGAAGTCAGAATTGTAAGAGTTTCAAGGGTGTTTTTTCAGTATGCTTGCATAGAGCGAATGAATTAAGTGCAAACATATCGGGTCATTGTAAGATGTTAATTTCTTATAAACAATTACACATATCTCGAGAACAAAGTATGATAGCACCAATTGGATTCCGCAATTTTCTATCGCGTTTAAACGCCATTCAGATGAGGCAAAACCTGCAACAATTGCAAATTTATAAACAATTTTCAAATTTTGCAAATCTAATGGGGAGAGTCTCCCAATGTCTGAGAACAGAAAACCGCGAATTAACAATTTTTCAAACAATTTATAACTTATAAGCAAATTCGAAATGTGCCTTAGAACGGCCGGAAAGGCTCGGCGAATTGTGCTTGAAATGAACCTTTTCAAAATAGCAGTTTGACAGGAGTTACATATCGATTGCTAAACGTTAGAATAATTGTTGCTAAAATGCTAAATATTTACTGGTCTATTGACTATAATTGTGGACGGAAATCCCCGCTGAGAAATATTTTTTTCGTCGTGGCGTACGGGCAGGCAAAAGCTCTCCTTCAAAAATGTTAATAATATATTATATTGATGTTTGTTTTCGCCAAATGATTACGAAATAGATAAAAGCTGGTGTTTCTTGCTTTGAAAACATTCAGATTTCAAAATATTTTAAAAGAATCGTATGTCGTTCCTTATTCTCATATAAATTTCCTAAAAGACTAGGTGTCACATTCGATATTTAATATTTGCGCTAAAGAACACCACGTAAAATGCCCTTACGTTATACTGACGTGAAATAATTAATTGGGATACCCAAAATAAAAGACCAGAAATCATTCATTTGATTAGAGTTGCCCTTGCCAATAATGTCTGCAATAGAATTTACATTGTAATTAAATTAACTTTAAATATTCTTATTTTGTTTCGTATTTTACACGACAAAAATATTTTTTATAATAATATATTCATTTTTCGTGACCGTATAGTATTTTTGCATTCGGTCATATGAGAAACGAATGAAGAACTCTATCACAACTAAAAGCTGCTATCTTGGAGAGGTGTTTGTGCAACTCCCTCTAAAACGTATTTTTTCAAGTTATTTATATTTACTAATAAAATAACAATATTAGGCATGTTACTGTGGTAAATTATTTGCATTGTATTGTAACGAATATTGCGTCATCTGCCGGCGCCACCCCGAACTAGATGATATGCGCGGATGGCGACATCTGCCGGCGGTCCCCCGAACTAGATGGTCCCGTAGTCTTCGCGATGTTTATCGCAAGTTTCTGAAAATGCTAGCCGGTCGCCAGCCGAGTACAAATACGGGACGGCCGGCGACCGTGCGGCTTAAGTCTGAAAAGGAAGCTGAGCTGTGAAGTGTGTGCATTGCGGTGAATAGCAGTGCAGTGATTGTGCTCAGTGACGTGAACCGTGGCCAGCGCCGTGAACAGTGGTCAGTGCAACGAACAGTGGTCGGTGAGTTGGACGGTGGTCAGTGCTTAGGATTGTGCAATATAAGTGAACAGTGAAAATAAATAATCAAGAGTAGTGTAGTGAAAATAAATGAAGAGAAACTGTGCCATATCAAGAAATAATCAAATGAAGACTAAATGTACTCAAATCAAATATTTTAGCGTGCCTTTAAGAAACAGAATAAACATTTTTGTTGAAATAATAACTGTGTTTTAATTCACCATATAGAATCGTAACAGTTCATTAAATATTACTATAATAAACGATGAAATGAGGATGTGGAACTTATTACTCGTTATCGAGTGTTATGTTTGCAAAAAAAGCGTATTATAATGGTTTTAAAATGTGTTTTTACTTGGAAATTGCATGCCTTTATTTATTTAATTATAATTTATTTAATTTTTTAATTAATTTAATTAAATTTAATTAATTAAAAAAATAATTAAATTAAATTTAACTACAATTTATGTAAAACTTTTGGTTTCTTTAATATTTATTTTCAAATATTTACTATAATTTAACTCGCTATCGCTGCCATTTTGTAATGTTCACGTTGAATAGTCCCACCTGTCTGAAACAAAGTTAAAGTGGAATGACCAGCTCGGTCCCGCAGGGCGGGGCAGGGATCGCTAATTTATGGTGAAGTTCGGTTCAGGACATCGCCCATTTTTTGTGCAATCCACGATACATTCCAAACACCACTTAAGTAACTTTTTGCATTTTTTCAGTTTATTTACCAGAAAGAATAGTAACATTGAATTTTATTAACTGTTCAGACATAAAATTCAAAATCATCTTTAGTTACGTCTTCATTAAATCCACTTTTCAATAATTCAAATTGAAGTACACTAATAAGATTAAAGGTTTCCCCTTCTCCTCAAAAGTAAGAATAATGACTTAAGTGGTATTCGGAATGGAGGTCCAAAAACCAAATCGATAATCACAAAGCTTATATGAAAGAGAATAAAAAATGATACAGATTCGCAAAAAATCAGCATTCTAGAGCAATATTTTGCAGAAATGCGAGAAACATGTTTTTCATGTTTTATTTTTTTTTTCTCAGCTTCAATTGCATGTATCAGGCTGAAACAAATTAAAGACAGAGGAGAATAGTTGAATTTTAAGGTTCCGCGTGATAACGTTAGAGTACTGTCTCAGTTTTTTGTTGAACAATATTAACGCCAAATTCAAATTGCCAATAAATAAATAAATTTTTAAAATTGATTTTCCACGTGATAACGTTAGAGTACTGTCAGTTTTTCTCCTAGAATGTGTCTTATAACATTCTATAACATATTATTTTTAAGATTTTAAAGATAATTAAAACCAATTTTCTCAATTCAAAAATTTGAAATTCGTGCCAAAATGTGCTAGAAATATTTTTTCATCAATGTTTAAACAATATATTTAAATTATTGAAAAGTCTTATGGACAAAAGTCTGATTTACAACTTTTTGATGACAAATGTTTGTCATTATGTGGAAAGTATTTACGTTATCGAAATAAAATCCTCAAACCCGTTCTGTTTTTAGATTTATGTATTGTTTTTTATATAAATCAAATTACTCGGTTTCAGGTATATTCATATTTTATGCCAATAATATAAATCAAATCGCTCAGTTGTAGATTTAATAATCATTGACAATTAGACCATCATAGGAAATTAATCAATCACTGTCTTTTTCAACGACTGAAATGACACATACGTTTGTGTATAAACTGTCTACCAAAATTTCTGACGGTTTAACAATTTTCGCCACGTAACGAGCGTGTGTCAAATAATAAATGAACCCAGCAATGTGGGAGGAGGATCCTAGGATGCGACATCCGTTCGCACGTTCACAATAATATCGTCACACCGATATTCCTACGGTGCACAGAGATAGGTGGGCTCGTCCAATGCATTGATTTTTGCTGTTCTACGCAGCGCCAGTTTTCGACACGAACCACGTGACCACAGCACAAATGAAAAGCGTGACGCATTTCCGCAAATCCGCAAAACATTTATTTTAATATTATTTAGTTAAAATTTCATTATTTTATATATTTAAAAATATCTCATGCTGTGATACAGATCATATCAAGAGCTAAGTACAAATTGTAGTCCTATATATTCTCTAGAGTTTCCCAAAATATAAAAACATAATCTTTTAGTTTGGACCCAACACACCAATAACTATAAAGCGGTAATTTAATAATTCTAATTTCTAATAAATACTAATTTTTTAAAATTAGTATTTGTTTTAATACAATTGATAGTTTTCGTATCGTTTTTGTTTAGGTTAATTACAAAAGATAATTAATAAAAAATAAATTTGTAAGAATAATATTATAACAAATTGCAATTACATTATTGTACATTTTACATTTCCAGGGATATGTGACATTACGCTTATTGTGGGCAAAACAATGGCATATAAGAAATTTCGAAATTGACAGTTGCGGAGCCACATTAGTTTAAGAATAAGATTTTGATTTGTAAATTCTCACGTTGTGTCGCTTTGTCAGAACTTTTAAATAGCTTTCATATCTTCGACTTATCGTACGCAAAACGATATAATGTTCGAAATTGTCTTGTGGAAGAGCTACCGTGGGTTTAAGACCAAAACTTTTATATTTGCGATTTTCGGCTTGACTTGAGCCAAACATTTAACAAATGAGACTTAAATTGGCAAAAATTCTGTTCAACGTTGGTGTGTTCAAAGTTTGAAATTCGAAAGTGGGGGTGCAAGTCCAAAATTTTGATATGTGATTTCCGGCTTTGTTTCATTTTGGCAAAACATTTTACAAAAACGTGCAAAACTCTGCTATACGATGGTGCGTTCAGAATTCGATGTGGGGATGTAGGGATGAAATTAATTTTAAGTCGAAAATTTGATTTGCGAATTCCGGATTTTTCACTTGGACAAAAGTTTTTAACGGTTCTATGAACTTGAGCTTATCAACAACTTATCAGCAAAACGATGGTATATTCGAAATTTCGAAATCGCCTTATGGTTGAGTACAGCAAGTATAAATCCCAAATTTTGATTTACGATTTCCAGATTTGTTTGACTTGGACAAATTGTTTTACAAATAGGACATAAATGGCCAAAACTCCGCTAAACGATGGTGTGTTCAAAACTTCGAAATTCGCAGGCGGGGGTGCAAGTCACATTAGTCCAAAATTTGATTTGCGATTTCCGGCGTTGTGGGAATTGGGCAAAATTGTCCCAAATTTTAATTTCTATTTCCGGCTTTGTTTGATTTGGGCAAAACTTTTTACAAAGTGGACATAAAAGAGAAAAAAAACTCCTAAACGATGGTGTGTTCAGTAAGCTCGAAAAACTCAAGTGAGCGTGCAAGTGTCTAAAATTCCTTTTGTGATTTCCGGCGTTGGGTGATTTAGGTCAAATTCTTAATGACTATGAACTTGAGTTCATCGTGGGCGAAACTATAGTATGTTTGAAATTTCGAAATTTTCTTGTAATTAGGCTACAGCGTGTTTAGGTCCAAAATTTTGATTTTGCATATCCGGCTTTATTTGACTTGAGAAAAACATTTTAATAGCTCTATGAACTTGGGTTCATCGTGGGCAAAACTATGCTATGTATGAAATTTTTGAAATTTTCGAAAAGTTCGAAATTCGCATTCGGGTGCGTCACTGTGATGTCGAAAATTTGTTTTGCGTTTTCCGGCGGTGTAACTTGGGCAAAACATTTAATGGTTCTATGAACTTGGGTTCATCGTCGGCAAAATGTATATTATGTATGTTTGAAATTTCGGATTTTCCGTGTAATTGAGCTACATCAAGTTTAAATCCAAAATATTGATTTTTCATTTTCGGCTTTCATTGTCTTGGGTAAACCTTTTTACAAAGAGGATAAAAATGGGCAAAACTCTGCTTTACTATAGTGTGTTCAAAATATCCAAATTCGCAAGTGGGAATTCGCAAGTCAAGTGGGAATTCGCAAAATTCGCAAGTCACTTTAAAATTCAAAATTTGATTTCCGATTTCCGGCATTGTACGACTTGGGCAAAACGTTTTTAAGGATGGGCAAACTTCGGCAAAACTTCGGCAAAACTTTGGTGTATGACATTTGATTTTTCGAGAAAGTGGGGGTGCCAACTTCACGCACCTAAAGATGGCGTTTTGCGCATCTTCGTATGTTGGCGGGAAACGGGAGAGCCCGAGCAAGCCCGAGTATGCCCGAGCAAGTTCATACTTAGAGAACGTGTTGCGTTGTTAAATAATTTTAATTGTTACTAACGACGATATCACGATAATCTATTATTACCGATTGGAATTATGTGATGAACTTTCTTATATACTTGCTGCACGCGTGTGATTACATCGCACAAAAGGAGACCTAGAAAAGTTACTGCAGAAAATACAGCATTTCCATAAATATTAACATGTGTTTTTATTTACCAAGATCTGTACACACATATACATGTGCATTGTTTTGCCCTATTCACAGCAAATACTGTCCTTATCGTAATGACTGAATTGTTTAATGTCATCGCTAAACTGAAGGGACATACATTTTGTTTTGATTTTCTGATTACTAATCATAATTGGACTACGGAACGTTGGTCAATTTTTCTTATTTTGAATTGACAAGTAGAATTTATTGATAGACATGTTGGTTAATGATATTGATTTGATAATAGTTATATTGATGAAGGAGATCAGGTGTATCAAAGAGATCGGGATTTTACTTGTTGTAATCTGAATTATTTGTTAGTGTGATTAATGTTCAGTAAGTTGTTAGCTGATAGTACTTACTTGTAAGTACTAATATCTACAGAATGTTATGAAATAGTGCCATGTATCCATCTCTGTAAATTATTGTGACATACCGATATGTCACATGAATATAAACTAACATTTATTTGAAGACAATATGGTGGAATATGCATTAAGAAGTTTAGACGATCGAAAGGTCAGCTACATCAAAATATAACGAACGCATGGATTGGCTGGGTGAGAGAAGGACGGTCAAATGTTATGAAAAAAAAGAAGGTAGTTTAATACGAAGCTTCGAGGGGTGAATCATGCAGGAAGATTTCATTCTGACCGGCATCGCGTGTCTGAACGGATCGTAGGTCGTGAGAGGGAGCGTGAAAGTTTAAGGACAGTAAATAATATTGCAGATATTGCATGTGGAAGTAATATTGATGCATAAATTGGAACTTTGTCGGGAGTGGTGATTGAGTTATAGGTTTCGGGACTATGTCATAGGACGTAATCGGGACTGATAATTTTGATAGTTTGACACCATCTTGGATAGGAGCAGAAGAGGATTTCTTGGAACTTTGGACTACGGCAAGCTCGCAAGATATTTCGACTGAGAAGTCTTCGAGGGACATCAACGAAGAATAGATAAGTTAACCGCGGTATAAAACTCAAAATTCAAAGATATCTTAATAAAAGGCCTAACATCAAAATCATTATTAAATTCACTATATTGTTTGCAAAAAGGTAACAATAAACTTTGTTAAATTTTGTTCTTTAGAAAAGAAAGTGATCTTTCATTTAGTCAATCAAAACAGTAATGAACTAGGAATTAGAATCATTCTATTTCAGATTCCCAGCAGCGCTGTATAGTCTGCGGATCCTATAATCCATTATGAAGGTAATAAGGATTATAATATATCGTGACCCATTGACCCAGCAAGCCGGACGCTAAGATCTTTGCAAGATATTAAAGTAGAGAGAAAATTTGTATATCTCAAAATGGCGCGCCAACGTGATGCATAATTTGTTATAATTTATAACAATTGGTGACACGGATAAAATTAGTCTTATAAATTATAATAAAGTGATCCAAAGGGAATCTGAAATTTATGGATTGATATTTGAAATTAATTGTTAATTATAAGAAAGAGCCAAGACCATTTCATTGGTGTGATTTTAAAATAATTTAACAGAGAGATTTTAATTTGTATTAGAATTCAAAATGGATACTAGGAGCAAAAAATTGCGTATGGAGAATGTTAATGTAGATGATATGGCGTCTGCTAATGCTAATCCCGAGGGAGAAATCTCGCGTGAAATTATTGAGATTGAACCACAAGAAAAGGAAATAATGGCTGCACCGTTAGGAAATATGGACCCTAATAATTTAATTCTTAAAATGTTAGCAGAAATGAACGCAAAACTTGAGCATAATAATACTAAATTAGAGGGAATTACTTCAGATATTAATACTAAATTAGAAAAAAATAACGCTAAATTGGAAGGAATGACATCGAAAATGTCATTAGAATTGAAAAATTTTCGTCAGGAAATACACGAGGAAATAGTGCAATTACGGGTGGATACATCGGCTGAATTCAATATTATTCATTGTAAAATTGAGTCTTTTAATAATCAAGTCGATCAAATGCAGAGGGAATTAAAAGAATTTGGCGACAAAATTAATTCCAAAGTTAATAATTTACAGGAGAGCATTGTGACATTGGGACATTTACAGGACCAACAATGCGAAAAGTTGACAATCGTCGAATCGCGTGTAGATAACTTAAACGCAATGTCGCTTCAACATGGCGAAAAAATTGAAAACATAGAATCTAAATTAGTTAATTCGGATAGTAAATTAGAAAAACGAATACAGGAGGGACTTAGAAACATTAAAATGGTGCAAGAATCTGAATCTGGAAAATACATGTCGGACATTAAGGACAAGATTGAACAGTTAGAAAACGAATTCATACGTTCGCAGGGAAATATAGCAATGAATGCATCGGCGCTTGTAATGCCAAGCCACCTAAAATTTCATGGTGATATGAAAGAACAACCGTGGTCGTTTATTTCAAAATTAGAGAATTATTTTATGATAAATAATATCCCCGAAAGATTAAAATTGCATATAGTAGAACAAGCCATGTCGTCCAAGGCACATCATTGGTTAACCTCTTTAGTACCGGAACCGACTAATTATAAGGAATGGAAGGATAAATTCTTAAAAAGATATTGGAACGAAAGCCACAAGTTTGATCTAAAATACAAATTAATGAGTGAAAGGTATAAGAAGGGTGGAGCCGAGAATATGTGTGACTTCGCAACATGTAAAATAGCAGCATTCAAGGCATGCGAAGACAGAATGGATAGCAATGAATTAATTAGAATTATTATTCGTCAGTTGCCTGTAAATATCCAAAATTTATTGTGGAACTCCATGCCTATTGATTCTGAGGATCTAGTCGAACGTTTAAGTCGATTCGACCAGACATTGAATAGTGATTATGATCGTAGTATCTGGTATCAATATAATGAAAGCAGGAACGAGAATAACAATGGAACGGGAAAAACAATGAATAATTACAACCGCCAAGGAAATTATAGCTCAGAAAGAAAGGATGACAGGGAAATAGTACTAAAATGGAAAATAAAAAGACAGGAAACGGGTATCCGCGGAGGTTCAAAGAGGACAATAAACGGGAACATGTGGAAATTAATGCGATTGAACAGGAAAACTCCCAGTGTTCGAAGTAAATGGGCGGGATACTTCGAACGATGATAATGAGAGCGTGATGGTTCTTAAGGAGTTGAATAGCATTGAAGTATCGGCGGAAGATTTATTAAGGGAAGATACGGACGAACGGGCGGAGAATAGCACGTGTTTAATTTTGAAGGGGATATTTCGGAATATACCTGTAGACATTTTAATTGACACAGGTGCTAATGTTTGTGCAGTGTCGGAAAAATTATATGAGCAGTTAAAGAAAAAGGGAAATAAAATTGAGGAGCTACCCACTAGGAGTTTGGATATTCGGACAGCTAATGGAAGGCGCATCGAAACGAGAAGTCGGCAAATTTGGGTGGAAGTGGAAGTCAAAGGGATGACAATTCAGTTTCCGGCAATTGTAGTGAAGAATTTGATTCGTCCAATTATTTTGGGGATTGATGGCCTAAAAATGTATGACGCCAAGGTCGACATAGGTAACAGGAGTATATTGTTACGAGGTGACAAAGGGCAACAACATTGTTTAGGGATCAAAGACCGGGAGGGCGAAGATATGTGTATTTGCGATATTGCGGAACAAATTGAAGAGACCAGGGACCAGATCCACGCGGCAGCAGAGGGCGCGGTCGACGAAAACGGAATAGATGCTAGTGAAGCAATTGAAATGTTAGTCAATGAATATAAAGATATTTTTGGAAGTTCAAGGGAGGCGGTAAAGGGATATCAATTTAAAATTGAATTGATGGATGAGGAACCTTTTAATCTGAAACAATATCCAATCCCCCATGTATATAAAAGCGAAGTACGTAAACAAATAAACACGATGCTTGAGGATGGTATAATAAAAAAATCGATGACACCGTATGTAAGCCCAATAGTGATAGTTCGTAAGAAAGACAATAAGATTAGATTTTGTGTGGATGCTAGGAAACTCAATAGCAAGACCATCGCTCGTCATGAAAAACCGCCGAAATTAGATGAAATGATGTGGAAGGTAAAAGGAGCTCGGATATTCACGGGACTGGATTTTACTGCGTCGTACTGGCAAATTGGACTACACCCAGAATCGCAAAAATTTGTCAGTTTTTCATTTGAAGGCAATACGTATAGTTTTCAGAGGATGGCCTTTGGATTAAAGAATAGTGGCGCAGCTTTAATCAGATATTTGGACGATGTAATACCGGATGAGCTAAAGGAAACTACTCTCATGTACGTCGACGATATTGTGTTATTCTCTACCAATATGTTTGAACATTTAAAGAAGTTGAAAAAACTATTCGAAATCTTTCGGAAGTATAATTTAAAATTAAATATTGGAAAATGCCAATTCGGGAGGAGGAATATAAAATTTATGGGGCATGTCATATCGGATCAAGGAATGTCGATGCAAGATAAAAAGAAAGAATTGATTAAGAATTTTCCGCGACCTCGGAATGTAAGGGAAGTTAGAAGATTGATTGGGGTGTGCAATTATTATTCCCGGTTTTGCAAAGGTTATTCAGAAATAATACAACCAATAATAGAATTGCTAAAGAAAGGGAGGAAATGGGCGTGGGATGCAAAATGTCAAGAGGCGTTTAAAAAATTAAAAGAACTATTTGAGAAGACATTTTTGATCAGTTATCCAGATTTCGACAAAAGAATGTATCTACAAGTGGATAGTAGTGGATTTGCCATGGGAGCTGTGTTGTTCCAATACGACGAAAAGAATAAGCAGCGAATAATCGCCCTAGAAAGTCGTGTTTTGACCCTTGGCGAACGACTTTTTACTACCAGTGAACGGGAAGCTTTAGGAATTGTGTGGGCTACGCAGAAATTACTGGCTATATTAATTGGACGACCATTTACCGTCATTACGGACCACAAGGCCCTAATTTTCTTAATGAGAAGTCATTTGAATAACGATAGATTGTTGAGATGGTCACTATGGCTTCAACAATTTGATTTTAACATCCAATATTATGAAGGCCGTGATAACGTTTTGCCCGATTATTTATCGAGAATCAGGATAAAGGAAAAGGAAGGTAGTGTGGAACCCGATATTAATGCTATCCAGTTAACGGAAATACGACCGAAATGGACGAAGGAGGAATTAGCGAAAATTCAAAGAGGATCCTGTGGGGAGGCAAATAATTGAGCATTTTTCGGCGGAAGATAACGACCGACGGCAGGATGATCCGAAATTTTCAATGTGGAAGATGTACGAGGGGGTATTATTACATCGGATTAGGAAACGAGGGACGCAGTATCAAATTTGGATACCAGAAGCGCATAGGCGAGAACTGATTCTATCTACGCATCAACATTTCGGCCACTTTGGATGTAACCAAATCGAAGTAATACTAAGATCAAAATGCTATTGGAAAGGCATGGGGCGACAAATCCGTAAGCAAATCAGTAAGTGTGACGTCTGTCAGAAAACTAAACAGCCCAATAAAAGGTATGAGGGGAGCAGCAAAGCGATAATACCTACGTCAACTAGGGAAATATACGCTGTGGATCTTTATGGACCAATGCCGAAATCAAAATTTGGGAATCAATATTTGTTAGTAATAATGGATGTTTTTTCTAAAATCACAAAATTATACCCCATTAGAAAGGCGAATGCACAGAGTTGCATTACGCAATGCCACAAATTTTTGAAGAATTCGGTATACCTAAAAAAATTATTAGTGATCTGGGGACGCAATTTACTAGTGGAAAATGGGAACAAGACATGGGAAGAATTGGTATCCAAATATGTTACACGACGGTACGGAATCCTCAAGCTAACCCCAGCGAAAGAATTATGAAGGAGATTTCGCGTTTATTTAGAGTCTACATTTCGGAAAGCCATAACCGATGGATGGAGGCCGTTCCAGTATTGAACTATGTTTTGAATAATGTTCCGCATGGGAGCACGCGAAGTACGCCTATAGAGGTCCACATGGGTAGGAAAGAAAAAAATGATCCGTTTCGAAGGATTAGGATACCTCCAGAAATAAGTGGGATCCCAGATGATGTGAGAGATACGCGAATAATTTATGACAATTTGAGGGAGGCAGCAGCCAAAAGAAAGCTAAAACAGAAGCAATGCTTTCGAGGCGAGTATAAGGAGGGTGATGAAGTGTTAATTAGAGTACCTCAAGTGTCGTCAGCGGATAAGAAGCTATTTTATAAATTTTTCCCGTTGTATAAAGGTCCGTACCGAATTTGTAAAGTATTAAGCAAGAATGCTGCGATTTTGAATGAGGAAAACGGACGACAAATGGGAACATATAACTACAGGAACATGAAGCCGTATATGAGGGACGACACGCATGATTAAATATTCTGGTCATGACAGAGATTTGTAAATAGTTGTAAATATTAGGAGTAATAGTTTTTCTTTTGTTATTGTTTTGTTGTTATGTGTATTTTGTCAGTTTGTGTAGGGAGTTTAATTTAATGTGTATGGGTATTCAATGAAGTTAATGGGGAGCAAATATTAGGCAGAAACGGTTATTAGAATACCTGGTGAAATGGTTATTGTTGGCACATTCCGAAAGGAAAATGTAAATAGTTTTAAGGCAGCAAGAAACAAGACCTAGTGCAGTGCAAAGTGTAAAGTGTTAATGTCGTTTAGTGTGAAGAAGCAAAAAGAAAGTGTTCAGTTTTAGTCTTGTCATTTAGTTAGGTTGTAGCAAACCAAATGACGCTTGGAGAGGGGAAGCTGTGACATACCGATATGTCACATGAATATAAACTAACATTTATTTGAAGACTATATGGTGGAATATGCATTAAGAAGTTTAGACGATCGAAGGGTCAGCTACACCAAAATATAACGAACGCATGGATTGGCTGGGTGAGAGAATGACGGTCAAATGTTATGAAAAAAAGAAGGGAGTTTAATAGGAAGCTTCGCGGATGAATCAAGCAGGAAGATTTCATTCTGACCGGCATCGCGTGTCTGAACGGATCGTAGGTTGTGAGTGGGAGCGAGTGGAGTGCAGATAGTCAGAGTCGGGGTTTCAGATCGTGAAAGTTTAAGGACAGTAAATAATATTGCAGATATTGCATGTGGAAGTAATATTGATGCATAAATTGGAACTTTGTCGGGAGTGGTGATTGAGTTATAGGTTTCGGGACTATGTCATAGGACGTAATTGGGACTGATAATTTTGATAGTTTGACACCATCTTGGATAGGAGCAGAAGAGGATTTCTTGGAACTTTGGACTGCGGCAAGCTCGCAAGATATTTCGACTGAGAAGTCTTCGAGGGACATCAACGAAGAATAGATAAGTTAACCGCGGTATAAAACTCTAAATTCAAAGATATCTTGATCAAAGGCCTAACATCAAAATCATTTATTAAATTCCCTATATTGTTTGCAAAAAGGTAACAATAAACTTTGTTAAATTTTGTTCTTTAGAAAAGAAAGTGATCTTTCATTTAGTCAATCCAAATAGTAATGAACTAGGAATTAGGATCATTCTATTTCAGATTCCCAGCAGCGCTGTATAGTCTGCGGATCCTATAATCCATTATGAAGGTAATAAGGATTATAATATATCGTGACCCATTGACCCAGCAAGCCGGACGCTAAGATCTTTGCAAGATATTAAAGTAGAGAGGAAATTTGTATATCTCAATATATATATATATATATA
>BLKR01017217.1:0-14119 GCA_011170035.1 Teleogryllus occipitalis
TGAACAATTGAAAATATGCAATTATAATCGTTTTTCTTATCGCAAAATTCTGTAGTAAACTGGTCATTTGATAAAGTTCATAAATTGTGTTTGGACAAGAATATTGGAATTTAAATGTGTATAAGAACGTAATTGTTTTCAAATTAGTGTTATTTTATCTGATATCAATGTAATTTCTTGAAAAAGAATTGTGTTAACAGTGGTTAAGTGCTATGTGTTCATATATATTTCAATGAATTTACTTTCGTGTTCATACAAGTGTTTCTTCCATGTATTTTTTATTTGAAAATACTTCCACATCTGAACTAGCGGCGCCCGCCATTTTGTACGTCGTAATTTTGTTAGGGCACTCCCCCCTGCGTTGAGATTGGCTACGATGGTTTGTGAGGCTCCGCCTGCGACGTTTCGTCATGACAAGGGCTGGCCAAGCCGTGCAAAAGCTGAACTTAGCCGCAGACGGCCGCGATCAATTTATGTTTCCAGTACTGTACATAGAGGGCTCATGAGGCTTGTTTCCAGCTACCTCCTTTGAATAGTTTCCCGTCCGCCGATAGATAGCGCCAACGTCGCGAAGTGTGAAGGGAAGAACAGGACTGGCTGTTGGTGGGGGGTTTCTAGGAAATATCGCGCGGTGCAGAAGCACACGAAAAGTGGGCGTTGTATCCATGCCGACGAGAGGCTCTCGGGTGAGTCGGCCGACCTGCCCGCCTCCCTCCAGCCGCCGAGCTTCCCAGGCGACTGCGGGGTCTTCCTGACGAACGAACTGCATTTGCGTCAGTCCAGTCCAGTCAAATTGTAGAAAATAAGAGAAAGTTTTGGTGTAGTTTTGATATTTGATTCCTATATTTTTGGAGTCGCTGAACACGAATATCAGGTTTGCCAAGAAAAGTTTTGTCTAGAAATACGTTTTATAAGCAAAAAATACGTAAATACCACACCTTTTGTCAGTTTTTTCAAAATAACTCAAAAGCCATCCATTTTTTGTAATTAATGGTGCTATACAAAATAAAAGAAGATAAAATTACCTACATTTAATGTCCGTAAGAATTGTTTCTCCGATAAACGATTTAGCCGTGAGAACACCACGAAATTTGGTGAAACACACGAAAAGCGGGAATTATCCTATTTTATCTCAATATAATTTAAAAGCTATCAATTTTTCGTAAAAATTAACCGGACATGAAATGAAGGAGGTTAAAATTGCCTACAATGTGTATGTACAGTTTTCTTCTAGGATCAATGGTATTGCCGTTAGTGTGCAAAATATCCCTGAATCTTACTGTGAAAATGGAACTCAACCTCCTGCACTACATTTATATCCAATGAAGTTGTATGCAAATAAATACAGCGTCGTGTGAATCTGTTAACATTTTAATTGGAAAAAGGGAAGTAGGTAATTAATAAAGCGCAAGGGAAAATGAATATTTTGGAAGTCGAACGTCCGCCGCCGCCGGCGGCGGCGGCGGCGGCGGCGGCGGCGGCGGCGGCGGCGGCGGCGGCGGCGGCGGCGGTGGTGGTGGTGGTGGTAACGAAGCGACAGCGACGGCGCGGGTGAGGGCGAAGAGAGGAACAGGGAGGGGATGGCGAAGTGAGGCGGCGGAAGAGGGCGTTGGCAAAAGACGGGTGTTGAGAAACTAAAGCAGCGAAGCGCGGCGATGCGCGAGGCGAGGAGAGGAGAGGAGATGCGAGAGGAGACGAGACGAGGCGAGAGATGCAATTGGAGCTTTGTCTGCGAGGCGCTCAGCGCCACGCCCTTCAGATGTGCTCAGTTAACTTGCTCGCTTGTTGCTGACGTTTACATAGTAAGCGCTGGACCTGCTGATACTTTCTGTGTAGAGAAGGGGTAGACAATATATATGAAGAGTCCTACAGTTCAGGCGTTCAGACTTCAAGGGCACGAAATGATTAATTTCTAATCCTCCCCTGTATTCTTTCAGTAGTAGAGATGAACTTTACGTTTCTCACATGCATATTTATACATCACACTTTTTTTAAATGAGATCTCTAAAGAAGATAATTTCACGGAGACTTGATGAATACCATTTTAATATTAAAAATATTAAAACACTTGTTGGAAAAACACCTTCAAATATTCTTATTAACTTCATCCCGCACCACTCGTGCAGCGTTGTTGAAATATATATAGTTATATAACTCCAAAACTCTTAAAACGGGATTTTGAGACAAATAATCTCAAAGAAACGTACCTCACACTGTAATCTACATTCTACATTCTACATTCTATCAATTCTACAATCTACATTCTATCACATTTTTGCTTGTTCGGTGCATCACGATTGTACCCCACATTTCAGAGACGTCCAGGCAATGCTGTTAATAAGCGATCTTTCTATTAATTTTACGATATAATTAAAATTTAGTATTTTATTTGTATTGTTAAAACGTGTTAATAAAAAGTGTGATAAAACATCTACACCACACTACCGATCATTGAAAGAAAAATTCACTGGATTTGATGCAGTTTGTATTAAATTATTTTGTACCAAAATTTAATTATTTTATCGTCTGATCTAATTATATTGCCGGTTCACGGTAATTTCCGCGAATCGCTTCGATAATCCTAACTCTTAGGTGAGCCACGAGGGCATGACAAATGCACTTGTCTGGCCGTCCTTTAACTCCCTTGTCGTATTTCATTGGTTCAGCGCGTTATCATAGCACTTCACCCTAGGCTTCGTGGTAGGAGGGTAAACAAATTTAGATCAAATATTTAGAATTAAACATATTATGGTAGAATGAAACAGACTCAGATACAATCCGCAACACGTCCGACCCATTAACATATGTTGCCTTCTAAGTTGCCTTACATATTAGAACAAAATTTGGAAACGATGTGTCCTTGGCTGAACACAGTTTGTTTCTTTAGCTGTAATCCACAAAATGACACCTTTTTGGATTATCTATCACATTGTTGGGGAGTACCTCCATTCTGTAAGACGGATTGTCGGAAACGTTCGAAGATAGCTTCCAGAAGCAAAGCTGGACCCGTGCAAACATTCCGCACATGTGCAATTTCTTATGAAACATTTGACTATCTAAAACTACATAGGTCATTCAGTAATTAAAGAGAGAAATTGCTCTGGAGAAAAAACACTTGGTAAGAAAAGTTTGGTCATTATAGGACTTCAAGTCATCACTGCCATCACTGGGATGAGCCCTGACCACCTGGAGGATCATCACTCTTGTGTTCATTACCTCGAAATTAAATTGAACTACTGCGGGTTCACTTGAATATTCCACATTGGTTGAACAACGTTCTGTGATTCTCTTTTAACTTGTTGCAGGTGAAAAACCCACTAATATGACTTTAGAATGAATAAAGCGTATGATGAAAGTTGTATGAACCGCGGGAATTTTTACAAGTGAGTAAAACAGTTCAAGAGTAGCCGGGTCTCAGTGACTGACGAACATAGTTCTGGCAGCATCAGCAGGAAAAGTCCTATTAACGATGTTTTGGGACGCTGTAGGTGCGTTTTTCCTAATTATCTCTAAGAAGAGCATACAATAAATAGCCAATACTACTCAGATATACTTTTGAGCAAGGTAAAGCCAGCCATAAGAGAGAGAGAGAGAGACAGACAGACAGACAGACAGACAGACAGACAGACACGTGGATCTCAGAAGAGAGGTGTGATTCCCCAGAAGGACAACGCATGTCCACACACTGCTCCACAAACACGTGAAACCATCGACAAGAGGGGTTGGGAGGTTGTTGGGAAATCGTGTAGCTTTAAATATCAGGCGAAGCGTCCTAAAATAGGTGAAAGTTCCAAATAATTACTGGGAGAAATATTCCGAACGTATGAGCGGCAGTTTAGATTTCATTCGCTGTACGCACTAGTAAATTCGTTTGAATGCCATACCTAGTACAACTTTTCTAGAGTGAATATGATGTTTCATGTAGTGTAAAAGTGATTTTGTTTGAAAGTCACGCTTTCATTGTAGTATGTCAGGAATAATTAGTTGCTATAATTTGTAAAGGGTACGATTTAAGTAACGTGTGTGTCACGTTTATTCTTGTGTTTGAGTTCACAGCATTGTAATAAATGTGCAGCTTAAGGCTGACACCTGTGAACAGTCTATGATAGAATAATTGTAGAGAATCACTTAAAGGGCCGTGCACGGAGAAAACTTCAGAATAACAAAAGTTAAATGAGGTACACGAAATAATTCAGAAAGAGGTAGAAGCAGAAGAATTGTGAATAGTACTTAGTGAAGTATTCAGGCAGTCGAGGTGACGCCTATACATTTTTTTGTGGTTGTGTTCTTTTTTTTTATGTTTTCTTTGTAGTGACCATCTACGCAAAGTGCATACTTTATTGTATATTTGTGCCACTGTAATTTGTATACTCACTGAATATATGCTCATTTTACCCGAATTTTACCTAATTCATTGTGTCAAGGGTTCAGACCTTTCTCATACCCGAAAGATCCTGCTTCCTGAGAATTCAAAGCTCGCTTCACGAGCATTCATTGTTTCACGCTTTATCGCCACCGGCTGGAAGGTAGTAGGTGGGCGTGTTACAATATATATGTATATATAATGATTTGCGATCATTCCAGTAATTTAGAGTTCCCAAAAATAAAGACTTCCCAATAAAATGTTAAAATTTATATTCAAAAATAGTGAAGACAGCAGTGCCACGCGCAGACATTTTCCTAAATTAACCGAATGCGCGGAAAATGATGAAATTAAACATAAACATTCCATAAAGCATAATTTTTAGAATCGTTGGAAAGAACAATCAGCAAAATCGGACCAGCGGTTCACTAGATTTCGAAATAATCGTAATTGTACATTTCATGTTCACAAACATGGAAGCCATTGATTCTAGAAGAAAGCTGAGGAAGAATACGGTTTCTAATAAATATTACGAAAACGCCCGAAGGGATCGGCCAGGAACTTTATAGAACGACGGCGCGAAATGTATGAACAATTTCAAGACTAATTACGATTTTTGGAAACATCTAGAAAGCTAATTAAAATTAAATGTAGAAAAGTATAATTAAAATACATATTAAAACAAGAGACACATCGTAGTGACGTCACGACTGACGTCACAACGAAATATCGAGCTAAAAAATGGTTGTATTTAATGAAATAAAACAATGAAAGGAAAAATTGATAGTGCAGTACTTATCAGAGAAATTATAGACAGTATTGAGAACCGGTGACAAGGCGTAAGAACGTTTAAAAACGTGAAAATAAGAAATATTTTGTAATCTTGTTAGTGGCAACGGGCGAGTGATCGGCGTCTGTTCAATGTAAATCTATTTAAGATATTGATCAATGCTAAGAGAGAAAATGTGGTGACGGTGTTGTGCGCTTGGCGAAAACGCTAGCTCCGGGTTAGTGTAATGTAACACTTTAAAAATTATTGTTCGGAAGTGGATTTGGAAAAATTTTAGATACTTTGATGCGGACGAAAAGGTTGTAACAAACGGGTGAATGGATTCGTAAGTAATGACAAATAATTTACGGGTAAAAGCGAAGCGAACATTAATTTTACGCGGTTGCACTTTTGAACAATGGTCACGGACATTTTGTGTTGCAGTGTTTACAACACGAAGTTTAGTGTGCTCTTGACAGTAAAAGGTAATACAAGCAGAGTATTTTCATTTTAGTTCGCGTAACGAAACAGTGTCTCTTCGCCGTGGGAACTTTAAATATTTTTATTTGCATTTGTGAATGAACAGTGTTTCCTCGTACCGGGAACTTTAAATGTAGTGAAAACTTTGCGTTTCATCGCAAAACGTTTCGTAGTGCTTTTATTAACCATGTGAGTTGTGGTATATATGGTCCTGGGAACTGGTGGAAACTGAGACGGTACCATCGCCGACGGCGACGCGTGATATGGGGGCATGTCGCAGTGTTCATCCGGTATCAAGGAAGTGATGCATGGATATTTTTTTTATTTATCTGGCAACTTCAAAGGCATCTGTCGAAGACCAAGTTCTGTTAATTCATTATAGAACAAGAGGGTCAAAAAATTCAAACGACAGAATGCGCATTCGGTGTGGATGAATGTATTTCTCTATGTAATTTTCAGTGTGAGTGGTCATTATTTTGTTCTTTTTATGTTTTAATATTAAGGGTATTCTTTGTTTGCTATGTTTTGTTTTGTGTGCCATCAGAGGGTACTGTCATTGTACATATATTTGTCATTTTGTAACATTAGAGGAAAACATACAGTCCATAGAACTAAAATAAATTGAGATGAACACATTCGGGTTCATCAGCAAAGCATTAAAGAATGTGTTGTGATTCATGTAGTTAGACGCAGACCCGCACGCGCGCGCATTGGTACCTCGTTTGAAGCCCTGTGTAGGGCAGTCACATATTCACGCCCAGAAAGAATTAGAAGTTGTATAAAATAGCGAACGGGCGAGTGCAAGAGCTAAGGTAGGTTGAAAAGGGAGTGTGTGTATTGATGACAAGGCGCCCATTTGTGTTTAAAGATAAATAGGAATAATAAATAAGTGATTATTTGTCAGCCCAAGTTAGGAGTGTGTATACATATTTATGATATTAGAAGTATAGGCGTGTAGCGAGACAGAGCAGGTGAATCTAGTGCACTGGCAGCCCAACGCGCAAATAGGATAGGTAACAACATTGGGGAAGATTATTACAATGTATTTAATGTGAATGTTTTGTAAAGAGCTGTTGATACTGTCACCTGATGAATATGATTTCTTCGTCGAGTGTTATAATAATAGATATCGGCATTTTCTGAAAATATATTCCCGCCCTTAAGCAAGTCATTTTTGACAAAAACCACTGATTCGTAAATCAACAGACAAGGTTATGGTAAAATTCCTATATTAATGAAGAGAGGCTTACAAGAATCACATGGGTGGGATTTGGTTATTATCCATACAATTCTTTTTTGTAATCTAAAAGTCTGGGAGCTATAAGACGTATTTCCTCACAATATTATGCCATATCTCAGGCGAGAATGAACATTCGCGAAATATACACCACGAACAGTATGAAGGCTGACTGAATTTGCAAGAATTCTGAACGCGTAGCATAATGAACTTAATTTTGTATTCAATTCATTTAAATGGACTTTATATATATAATATTCATCAATAATTAATATATACTATTCATATAAATGGACTTGAATATATATAGATATATTAAAACTTTTATATATATCACATATATATGATGTATATAATATAATATATATTGTATATATATTATATATATTGTAACGTTTCTCTCTCCAACCTCATCTACGATGGCCCGACGTTGTGGTGCCACCTATAACTTATCACTCTTCCTACCTTGTAATGGATCACCCGCACTCTCACCTAGTAACCTTATAAGTGCCCGGAAATACTACCACTTCTTACAACTTATTTTCACCAAGTTACCATCACACCATTTCTTTGTGCCCAGCTTTCACCCTAATTATGCCCGTCCGCTAGCTGCTTTCAGAGAACCTCCTATTTTTATTTACTTGAACTTTCTTATATGGGCGTGAGGCTGTGGCTGCCCTATACAGGACCTAAAACAAAGTATGTGGGCACGTGAGCATGGGTCTGCATCTAACTACTCAAAAATCAGAATACATTCTGTCAATTCGCTGACGAACCTAATCATGTCCGTCGTTATTTATTCTTTCCTTAATCAAATTCTGAATTATTGTTTTCGGCTACTTTATACATGAATGGAGTTGCTGCCCATTGACGACAAACATGAAGTTATCCTACAAAACAAAACACAACAATACGATAACATACCACAAATCACCATAACAACAAAACAAAAATACTATTCATTCACACATTGTAATGATCTATCATTTCGAGACAAAACCCCTAGATGCAACTTTACAAAAATGTGACAAGGAATAAACTTGTGTATCGATTACAACGGTGCCGACAGAAAACACTTTACAAGTCAAAATTAAAATAATGAATTAGAGCGCGTGAAATTTGTGAAAATTGAACAATATCGTCCGGTAGAACAGAAATTATGGAATTAAATAAAACAAACGGCATCAAATTCGGTCAACGCATTTGGAATATATAAATTAAAATAGAATTGGAATTTTTTTTAATGTAACGAGCAGAATATGGCCATTGTTGAGCTAGAAAAGAAAGATTGTAAACATGTTTTTTTTAAGAATTATAACAAAACGCACTAACCGATTTGGCTGAATCATGGGGAAACAATAGATTAAAACACGGAGAAGACGAAAAAATTAGTGTCAACTTTGTTGCATGTGCGGAAGCAAAATTATAGCATAATATTCGGAAATTTGCAATGAACTAAAAGTATAAACAAATGACGCCATGTTACGAAGAGAAGAAAATCAGCGGAATTAACTGCAGATTAAAAAGCAAGCGAGTGGCAACTATTTTGTTCGAGAAGCATTTTTGTAACAATGTAAGTTGCTGAAAAAATTTCGATGTGAGCTCAGATGTGTCGTGGATACCGGGGATGAAAGTTCATGTGCGCGGAATTGGCGCGTAGTCAAATTTCTTTCAAAAGTACGACATTTCGAATAGGGAGTAAAGTTGCAATAACTATTGGGATTCTGGAGTGTTAGGAAAAATTCGGGAGTAAATATTTTTGTTTCAAGTAGAATTTTTTTTTGTGATTACGAACAATCAGATGTGATTGTTTATTGTAAGGAAGTTCAACGCGACGAACATTTCGTTATAAGATGTACAAGAGTAGATGCTGAAATCAGAACAATTGGACGTTCATTTTGAATGCGAATGATGTAAACAGTAGTAATTTCGAAGAAACTAATTTTGCTATAACGCGAAAATTAGTTGGTTCTTGTTTTTGTTCGTTTTGTCAAACAATACGCAACGAATACATGAAATTTCATCAAACGGTGACGGACTAGCAGCTACGTAGGATCATTTATGCGGACAATAGCGGTTCGTGGTAATCGGTTTCCGAAGGCTTCCGCGAGCAGGAGTGGACGGCGACCGCACATCGGAAGGTACCAGGCGGCGGCCACCAGACGTCATTGTCACGAGAGCTGAGCCGCAAAACAGGGAAGTGACACGTGTGTGTGTGTGTGTGTGTGTATGACTTTCTTTGCAGACACTTCATCCGAAGACGCATTCCGGAGCTGAAAGGAATTGTTGAAGACCAAGTTTTGTTTAACAAAATTAAATTAAGAAATGGTCAAAAGAAAATCAGGGAATGCGCATTCGATGTATGAGTGAGATTTCACGTTATTTTGTTATTATTATGAGTGAATGAGTTTCTTTGTTGTGTTTTTTTATGTCTATGTCATAGGATTACTGGGTATCAGTGTGGAGGGAAAGACGGTGAGTTGTTAGCAGGAATAAACGTACGAACAAAAATATTGTTCGTTTTTACCAATCGAGAGTATGCGTCGTTATTTGTTGTAATACCCTAGCACGCACAATCCAGTCACCTCGCTTGGATTCCTGTATAGGACCACCACCTTATCCACGCCTGCAGGTTATAAGAAATTTTATAAAAACTAGCTAGCAAAATAGGGGCAAACGACAGGCTCAATCAAGTACGATACAAAATATTGCAAGGATAGGCAGGATAGTAGCCGAGGGAGGAAGGAAGGAAGGAAGTAGGAACCATTACAATATATATATATATATATAAAAGAAACATTCACACTGAATGCGCATTCTGTCGGCTCAATTTTAGAATTACTTATTTTACGACAGAACTTGGTCTTCAACAAATGCGTACTTGGCTTTCTTTTCTTTCAAAACACGTGAAAGAGATAAATAAAGTTATCAGTCACTTCCCTTTTTTCTGGCTGGCTGTTGCGACTCGCGATACACCATTTTTGCCCTCGACCAATACCGCTCTTTCACATTAAGCTTCCCATAGTAACAATGGCTCTTGATTTCCAATCTCTTCGGCAAAAGTGCAATTCTAAATTTGCTTATATCTTCCGAACCCCTAACGCGATTTACTTGAAACAACTTTTAACTGGTTCATACAATTGTGTACTACCGATTAATACTGTCTATTTTGGTTTTTCATCGTGCATTCTTTTAATTTATAAAAATTGTTCATGCGCGATGCCGCCCTCTCTTGTCTTCTTACCTCCCACTCTTGTTATTTTCTGCCATGTTTTCATTTTAAACCGAAACTGTTTTTGGGGAATTCTGGATTATTACAATATAATATATATTGTGACGTCATGGGATTAGACAACCCCATAACACCACCATCAGCTACGAAAAGAAGCCCACGAACAGAGAGGAGTAGGTTACGCGGCGGAGCGATGGCTTGTAAACGCGCTATCTACCCACAGCTTTTCGAACTCTGACGCCCAAACTAGCGAATTAATGTTTTTCCGGGAGGTCACGAAACGAGGAGAATATTCACTCCACCAAAAATTTCCCCAGGCGCGAGTATCATAAATATCGTGGCGCGCCTCGGAGGAGTTCTCTATGATTGCAGCAGCGGCGGTGACTAGACTGAGCTCTCTTTGATTGCAGCAGCGACGGCGACTAGACTGAGCTCTCTTTGATTGCAACAGCGACGGTGACTAGACTGAGGTCGGAAGGCGATTGTAACTTGATAGCATAGGAGTTTATTTTAACTTGGTATTTAAAAGTTAGCTTTAGAAGCGTATCAACTAAAGTAATGTAATTGAGAAGTGGAGTGCACGAATATTCTTCGCATTAACATTCACAATATTTGAGAGAGCAAGTGAAGTGATTGTTTGACTTCGAAATAATTTCAAATTTGTAAAATTCGCGCAGAAGGACATTAACTAAATCCAGCATCTCATATTGCACGCTGAGACCACACACGCACAAAGTGTGGTAGGTAGGCCGAGCATTTAAAGCATAACTTCAGCAACATTAATTATTCGAGGCTGGAAGCGCGAACAAACTTGTACGAGGCGCGGCAGAAGAAGAAGGACGACCCCAAGGAAGAGCGTAGCGTAGGTGAGAAAGATTTGGACTGGAACAAGAATCGTACGAGACTGGAGAACGGGAGAAGGGTGTGGAAATTGGGAGCGTGCCGGAGTCCAGAGCTCGAGGGAGAGAAACTCGTAACATCGTGAGACAGCAAGCGAAGACGGGTAGCAACGCGAGGCTGTGAGCGGCAGAAAATCCCCAAGGTTACCTACAGGCGAGCAATGCGGAGCTTTTGAGGTAAAAGAACTGGCAACTTTTATGCGGCGATCAGTTGGGGAAAGAGAATAGCAGTAAATACACGACAATTCGTGTTAAAAGTGGGTGAAAAGTCCAGAATAGGTGGGAGAAGTAATCCGAACGATGTGAGTGGCAGTTTCAAGTCCATTTACTGCGCGTGTTATTGAATTAGTTTAAAGAGGCCATACCTTGTACAATTTTACTTAAATAATTCATGATTTTCACATGTTGTACAGTTGATGTTATCTGGAAAAGTCATAGTTTATTGTATTGTGTTAAAAGTAATTGCTTTCTGTGATATGTAAAGGGGTCAGATTTAAGTAACGTGTATGTTACGTTTTATTGTTTTTTCTCTTTAAAGTTGAGTGTTATAGAGAGTGCGAAGCCCAAGGCTAGCACCTGTGAACGGGATACCTTAGAATAAGTATAAAACATCATTTTAAAAGCCGTGCACGGAAAAACTAGAGAGTAGAAAGAGTAAAATAATGTGGTAGATAAAAATTCAGAAAGAGGAATGAGCAAATTATGAATTGTAATTGGTGAGTGTTCAGGCAGTCGAGGTGACGCCAATTTTTTGTTTTGCCTTGTTTTCTGTTTTTTTCAGTGACCAACTATTTAAAGTGCATAATCCTGTTATATAATTGTGTCACTGTAATTTTTCATTGAATATATGCTCATTTTATTCGTATTTTATCTGATTCATTGTGTCAAGGGTTCAGACCTTTCTCATACCCAAAAGATCCTGCTTCCTGAGAATTTTAAGCTCGCTTCACGAGCATTCATACTATCACGCTCTCACCACGTGCTGGAAGGTAGTAGGTGGGTGTGTTAGAACATATATATATATATATATATATATATATATATATATATATATATATATATATATATAGTAACAATACCGAATATTGTACTCCGGATAATCATTAGCAAAATGTTACGCAATACACGTGCTGATGCCTTTTGCGTCTTTTCAGAGCCGCCGGACGGTTAATTCGTTCCGCCCAGCTGCATCCGCGACACCTTGGCGCCAGGCGAGCGGGGGAGCCTGTTTACTTTCGCCAACGCCGGTCGCGAGACTCTCCCCGGGGATCTAGCTGGGGAAGGAGGGCTGCGCAGTTCGGAGACTCCGGGATAGACCACCTGCGATTATTTACTAAAAGTGTGCAAGTGAGAGCGCATTATGGAAAATTCCACTCGACACACCGGCAAGACGCAGGAGCTGATTGGACAAAAATTAGTTGACGTAGAAACTTTTCACCAATGGAAGCACGTTTTGGCAAAATTCTCCTGAAATTTCTAGAACATTTGGGAAACTGGTAGGGGAAAAGGCTTGTGAGCGCTGGCATGCGCTGAGCACGCAGATCAGAAGGGCGTACAGCAGGGTGGGAGAAGAGCGTACAGCAGGGTGGGAGAAGGGCGTACAGCAGGGCAGGAGAAGGGCAGTGTCCCGCTACCTTGAATTGCGGACGAGTAGCTCCTCCGATTACTCACTTATTGAGGGAACGAACGATTAGATGATTACTGTGTGTGTAAGAGAGTAATCGAGTATAATTTTTTTTATCTCTGCCGAACACGCCCGCGTAGTACGTCACAAGTTACGTAACGATCAAGTTATCGCGCTGTCGGAAGCCTGAGTTGTGAGCTGTCGTCGCCACCGCTGTGGTCATCGTCGCCGCCACCACCGTCACTACCGCTGCGGTCATCATCGCCGTCGCCGCCGTCGCCGTGGTCACACTGCGCCACCGCTGCTGCCGCCGCCGCCGACGCGGGACACAAGGACTCCCCTGCACCCCCGAGACACGCTGTCTGGCGTGAGGTTCGGCGACCGGTGGAGGTTGCTCAATCCAGCGGGCCTGCATTGTAAACGGTGACTGTGCACTGATTTGTCGAGCTGCGGCAAAATTTCCATCCCGCCCTTCAGGCACGTTTATTTAAAAAAACTTTTATCCAGGGTTATAGTCAACCTCCAGGAAGTGCTGGCCGCGCATTGGCGCCTTCCTCATACGTTAAGTTTTCTCTAATGTACTAACTTTGTAGCGTAAAATTAGCGTAAAATAAGAAGTATCAGTTATTCCTGAGCTCAGACCTTGATTTTTGTCTTTTAAAATTTTAATTATTTTATTAAAGTTCACTTGTGTTCAAAATAACCATTATTTAATTAATCACGTAGCTAAATCCGTCCACCATCCATATTTCTAGAATATACATGCTTTCTGAGCTAGCCGGCCACACGAGCTCAGGTAAGCACAGGTAGGTTCGGGAGATCGGGTTCGGTGATATATATATGTTGCTTGTGACCGTCCGTTTTCTTAGACTTCGAAAACGTGTCACATGCGACCTAAGAGAGCGAGGGAAAGGAGTATTTTGAACGCGCGCCAACGCGGATGAATATTAGGAATGCTAACTGAGAATTAGATCAAGAGAGACCGCCACAATAGACCGAGGGCGAGACCGGTAGTCAGATGAAAGAAAAAGTTCTTTCTGAGGTTAGCAGCTGAACTGGGCAGACGTATTGAAAACGGCACGCCAGGAATTGATATTGCAGCGGACTTCAGATTTGCAACTTTGAGAAAAACTCTTCAGGAAGATAAGAAGAGGTAAATATTCTATTATAAAGTGATTTAAACGTAATCTTAGAAGAAAGATAATAAGAGACGTTATGAATTTATAATAGGAGAATTAGGGAGAGGAGTTTTGAATAGATGACAGTAATTAATAGTTGCATTCATTTCTCTTTCCAGTTTTTTTCTTTTATATATATATATATATATATATATATATATATATATATATATATATATATATATATCTGCTCTCTTAAAGTTTGTGCTCGTATAAAAGAGGGTGATCTCTGGATCCATTTCAACTCTGAATATCCAGTTGTTCATTAATCATAATTGGAAATTAAGTAAAATTCATATGAGAGTACGCAAGAATATAAACATTGAACGAGACGAAG